>JAOTRH010390822.1:0-70995 GCA_034768845.1 Heliamphora exappendiculata
GGTTCTAGGTGTTGCAATTTGTGGTTCTTGGTGTTGCAATTTGTGGCTAGAATTCCAATTACTGGTTTGGAGGTTGCAATTAGTGGGTCGGGGCATGACACTGGTTGTTGAAGGTTGCAATTGGTGGTTTGGCTCCTCCATGAACTCCACAAATCTGAAATTGGTGGCTCTCTCTCTCTCTCTCTCTCTCTCTCTCTCTCTCTATATATATATATATATATATATATATATATATGAGTTGCAATTGGTGGTTCTAGGTGTTGCGATGTGTGACTAGAATTGCGATTGGTGATTCGGAGGGCGACATTGATTGTTGAAGGTTACAATCGGTGGTTCGGCTCCTCCATGAACTCCACAAATCTGAAATTACATGACAGAGTTGCAGCATAGTCGATCTATCTGCCACTCAGTATTTTATTTTTTTCCTCTAAGAAATGAGAGAGGGAGAGGGAGAGTGAGAGGGAAAGGGAGAACAAGGATTGAGAGAGAGAGAACAAGGGGTTAGGGGAAAGAAGAGGAGGAGAAAGGAAAACCAGGGGTTTGGGGAAGAGGGAGTGGGGTGAAGAGGGCTATGGGCGAGAGAGCAGAGGAGGAGAAGGGAAAGAGAGTGGGCAGAGGTTAGGGTAGAAGATGGTGGATATAAAGGTAGAAGTGTTATTTTTAATTAATTTGTTGATAATATCATGCTTTTCTGTTATGTCAACAGACATTTGACTAACGGAGAGGAAAAACTGTTATCCATTTTTGTAAAGTAAGAGTGTAGTAGTATTTCAGAAAAAAAAAGTAAAAGACAAAAATATATTCAAAGTATACAGGGGGGCTAGGTATAATTTACCCTTATTTTTTTATATACATATATTTATTATATTTATTTTTAACTAAATTCTTCTTTGAGATTTAGAATATTACAATACAAAATATATTGAAATTGATTATCACTTCATTCGTCAGCACCTTCAGATGGACACTATTTAGTCTACCGTTTGTTTCCTTTACCTTGTACCTTGCTGATTTTTCCCGAAGACTCACACCGTTACTTGCTTTCACTTTTTGTTGGGCAAACTTTCGCTACTCTCCAAGCTCACATCATGAGTTTGAAAGAGGGTGTGAGTGAATTTTTGTTCTTTTGAATATAACTAAAGCATAGTTTAGTCCTTTTTACTAGTGTTTTCTATGATTTTGTCTTTATATATTTACATATATATATATATATATATCCATCATTAGACATTAAGCTTTTTTATTAATAGATATAATAGTCTTCTTTCTTCTCCTTTGCAATCAATTTACGCTTCGCTCCTTAAAGAACGAGGGAAAAAGGACAAACAAGGCGCTTTGAACCCATGAGGCCTTTCCGAACTGCTCTCTCTCTCTCTCTCTCTCTCTCTCAGAGTGTGTGTGTGTGTGTGTCTGCGTGGCTAGGCAACATACAAACTTAAAAAACAACCAAAGCACAGAGAAGTATCCAAACAAATTAAACAACTCCCCAGATGAGCCAGAAAGATTGCAGCTGAGAGTGGCTGATTGAAATCACGAAAGAATTTCACCACATCAACCTGTGGGCTCGGCATGTCAGAAACATTTCAACTTCCCCAGGTGGCACAATCCAGAATGTACTTCACATGTTTTGCATCAGCATTACAATTTACAAGTTCAAGAGAAGCAATATATCCTTTAAAGGATAATTAATTGCCTGATCATCATGCTACGTATTCTTACATGGCCCATCCAAAAAAGGCAAACAGTTTTAGCCTCTGCATATGCAGCATTATACTCTAAAAAATATCAGCCCAAGTTCATATGATGATAAAATTATTATTGCCGAGCAAGCAAGGCAAGTCGCAAGTATCACATCATCTATCAGACATTAACTGCAGCATCAGTTCTGCTATTAAACTCACCTGGTGGACGAAACCACAGATGTTTACTAGGAGATGGAAATGTTTTACATGTAGTGAAGATATATTTCCATGACTGAAAATTCATTCACCACTTACTAGAAGTTGAATTATAAGATAGAACTAGAGGATGAATGAAGGGGATCATAGCCAAAGGGAGTTAAAAATTTAATTTAGGCATGGACAGATGATGGAATTATTGAATTAACTGATAGTTTGATATAACGAAGACGGAATTCTTGGCTAAGTTTATGAACTTTTCTAGGGCTATAAAAATTGGCTATAGTTTTTATCTACTTTTTGAGTCAGAAGAATTGCCGAGGATCCCAGTTACTCCTTGTTGGATAGCATTGATATACATTATCGAGCCCCATTTCCTAATAGCTAGCTTTTAGGACAATTAGTCATTTAACATAATATTAAAACTCTAGTTCTACGAAATCTTGGGTTCAAGTCTTGTGATATGTGTTTGTTTTCCTATTATGTTTGTTATTGTACGCTATGTTTGTGTGTGTTGGTGCATCTGTTTAGTTCAGTTTATTTGTCTCTCCACATGCGAGGCAGGGTCACATGTGAGGGGGAGTATTGGATAGTATGACATACATTGTTAGATCCATTTCTTAATAGCAAAAGTTTTGGAACAATTGGTGACTTAACACTTTTTACATCCCAATATCGGTTGGTTGCTATTGCGAATGACTTCTTGCGGATGCATTATAATAACCCTAATTGAATTACTTAACTGCAATTTGATTAGCTGAGGTGCTCACCGCTATATGTGGTGAGATGAAGCAGTCAAGAATGAGTAATAGATCCCTACCTGTTGTGTTGGGCCTTTCCTGGTCCAATAGATCTTACGCATATTTACATGAGTAACTAAGTAGGTTAGTGGATGTCCAGGTGTTATATAAAATACGACTACGAGTGTTAGATAATGATCACCTAAGAAACCTGGACTTCAAAGGAGGTATCTGTGAAGCAAAGTCCCACATTGCCTAAATAGAAAAGTAATGTGCAATATATAAGCGTGAAAGCCCCCACACTTCAATAGCTAGCTTTTGAGGTTGAGTTCTATTCAAGACCGTGTAACATAGTATCAGAGCAAGAGTACTAAGGATGGGTAGGGTGCGTATCCATGCCTGCACACGGTAGGTGCTACCGACTGAGCATGCTACGCATGAAGGAGGGTGTGAAACGAAGTTCCACATTGCCTAAGTAGAAAAGTAATGTACAATATATAAGCATTCAGGCCCCCTCACCTCAATAGCTAGATTTTGGGGTTGAGTTATACCCAAAACCGTGTAACAGTATCATGTCCATGTCCAAAACATGTTGGAGATCAATTCTAAGCGGATGCCCCCAACAAGTGTCAGGCATGGTTTCAAATGTAATATTATTTTTACTTTCTTTCTAGAGCCAGATATGCTTAGGACACTTCGGAGACACATATTCATTGCTTAAAGATAGAAAACAATCTAGGACCCAATGATTATTTTTAAAAAGATACAATGTGGATTTGGACATATTAATCCATCTTATATAGGAGTTCCAAGGCCCAAAACTTTCAATTAGTTTGTAAGAACAACATAAAATACTCCGGTTACAGTGACTGAGAGCTTCAATGGAGAAACATGAACAGTGTATACTAACTAATATGATGAGTGAATATGAGTCCATCCAGATTGTTTCCTTCACTCTTCACATATGGTATAGCAGATAATTATCAAACAAAATCACTATGAAGTTAATAAGCGTTGTTAGGTTTACAATGATGGAATTCTGGCTGGCTTTGAAGCAAAAGTGTTCGAACCCTTGCTTAAAAATTGAGGTTGACAACATCAATGGATTAGAAGTTACAAGTAATAACAGCAGTAATACAGTACTTCCAGCAAGCAATTAGAAAAACACGAAAAGATACTAGGTATTCTGACAGCACCTATGACGGGACTCACAGTATTATGATTCTTAAGCTACCGTTTTCTTCATGAATTTCTATACGCATATCATCTCATCAGACGTGGCAAATGAACAGAAGAACATGGCTAAAGAACTAGGATCTAAAACTGTAACAATGATGAGCAAAAAGATAAATACTGACTGCCAAATTCATTCACAAAGTTGATTTAGTTTCAAAGCAACAAATTGACTGAAAATGAATATGGAGCTCTCCTGCTTACAAAAGTTTGGAAACTGACCTATTGCTGTTCTAAAGTAAAAAAATGATGATGAAGGTCAGAGCTGAAACAAATAAAAGAAGAACGACCACCCTTGGAAAGTAATAGATTGGGCGGATAATGGAAATGAAGATAGAACCTAAGACGCATGGATAGTTCAAAAAAGACAGCGTGCGGACACGTGGACACATGTTAGACACCGAATCTCCATTACACTCTTCAAACTCTTCAAACACTGATAAATGAAAGCAATGTATTTTTGTACATATTAATCCCTTCACCTTTAGATGTATAAATCTATGAATTCTAAATCTCAAAACTTCTAATTTGTTTATGAAACAATTTCCCAATATATCTATTAGGCCAGTCTTGTTCAGACTTGTTTTCTTGTATGTAGAACATAAAAACGATGTCTTACTATTTTGATATGATAAAATATAAATATCTTTATGACGTGAAAAATTCAAGTAATCATGATTTCAAGTGTGCATACAAAGTACATATATCGATTGACAAGTTTTAAGCATGTCCTCTCTTGAGTTTTTTTTTTTTAACATGTCATTCCAATGTATTTGAATTGTGTCACATTTGTGTCATGTATTCATGTCCACGCTTCTTAAGATAAAACTAAACAAGAAATGTTAATATCCACAGATGGCATGCAAGTCATTAGAAGGGTTCTAAATCACGATATGAGTATGCTATCCGTATTGATAATATGACCATGTATGGCCAATATACAATAGTATTGACCTATATATTGGTATATATTGATCTCAGAGGCCCAAAATCCAGTTGCATATCGGCCAATACGATACATAATGGCCAATATTTAGAACGTTAGTCACTAGGAAGTTAATTTCTATTAAACGTGCGTGATTGCATTACACTAATGAAACATGAAAAGAAACAAAAACTATTGAGATGAAGTTGTATAACATTGACTTTCTGAAATTGCATTAAATAAATGAAAAACCAATAGAAGCTTCACGACATTAATCTACTTCAGCAAATCCAAAAACATTTAAACATAGATCAACAGCATAAAAACATCAAGGCACACAATTCAAGTTACTAGATAATGAGTGCAATTTAGGTTACTAGATACAAATCTTGCAGTCATATGACCTAACCTTGTAGATCCATATATCATCTCTATGTACACATATCTACAACACCATTTAGATTCCAACTTCAATTAAAGAAAAATATGCATAAATGAAAATATGAGATAGATTTTCATAAAAATTAGAAAAATACTTGGAAATAATATTGAATCTCCATCTAAATGAAGTTAAAAAGTGAAGATGTAAAATATCAAACTTGATATAGTTGATAAAACAGGACTACAATCGAAATGTCTTTGTTCAAAATTTATATTGAAGTCCTGCACAGTTTTACTCTTGTGGTGGAGATATTTCTCTCACCATCTTCATCATTGTGTTTTGTAAGCCACATCATTTTGCAAAATTTTCAATAAAGGAACTGGGAGGAATGAAGGCAAAAAAATGAAACCTCAATTCCGCTGATTGGGGCCTTGTACATTACACGTCAACTGATCAACCATATGCACATCCATAGTTTTCATCTGTATCATTCAAATCTACGACCTCAATATACGTTACCAACAATTTTCATTATTATATCACCGATAGTCACAAAAGCTTAAGTTTCTAAGGAATTTGGTCCAACAATGTATATATCTATAAGGTTATGCAACGCTCACGCCCACATGCGACCCCGTCTCATGTGTGGAGATGCAACCAAGTGAACAAACAAATTGAATAAGGTGCATAGAAACCCAAAACATAGGGCACAAATATAAAAGGGGAACAAATGTATAGAACAAAATTTGAATGAGGACCTCTTAGAGGCAGAGTTTTGATATCATGTTGGATCACTGATTGCCCCAAAATTTAAATTGTTAAGAAATGGGTCCATAACAATGCACTTCACTATCCAAAATTCAATTGCAAAATTGAATTTAAAATTAGATAGATATACAACAACAAAACATTTGCACAAACTAACAGAGTATAAGGTAGATAAAATTAATTATAAATTGGTCAAAGAAAATTTGTTGAAGAAAGGAAGATTGCAAGATTTACAAACCAGACTTGGCATTCCTGAAACTTCCGTTCAAACTATGCCTTGAAGATGAGTCCAAATCATTTTGTTGCAAACCTGAACAATGAAATACAACAAGACTGTGTGACAAACCACATGTGCGGAATAATCCTATAGAACTATCGCATTCAGCATTAGAATAAAACAAAAAAAATGAAGTAAAGAAAGAGGAAAAGAAGCACATGGTTGAAGTCCACATCTTTGCCAGCAAAATAAGTAAAATAAACTATAGCAAAAAGGAGAAAAAAAACTCCTTATAAGTTTGGGAACTAAATGTATGGTAACGAGGTAACAATAAACTCTCAACCAAAACCACATTACATGCTAAAGAAAACAGTAAAAGTAAACATCTAATGACTGAAAAACAAGAAAGAATGTTATATCACTGCAGCTAGCAAAATCAGATACTCCTAGACAGATTAAAAACTGAAATACTATTAGTAGTGTCAGATGTCATTAAGCAATGAAGGTTACATTGATTTTTGTCTTGTCAGGAGAAGAACAAGGGAAAAATATAAAAGAACCTACAACATTTTACGGCTTCTATGACTTAACAGATAGAATTGAAGTCGATAATTCATAGATATAATAGCATGGTGTCAATGTGGCCCTGTAAAGACATGTTCAAAATCACATGGTGCCAATGTAGTCCCACAAAGGCATAGTCAAAAGGGTACATGACTTAATCATTCTTACCTCATCCACTAGAATCACAGCCTATTAAGATTGATGGAGAAAGAGAGAAAGAGAGAAATAGCAGAAAGGGCATAGAGAGAATTATTGTGACAATGAATGAGAGAGCATCTAAAATTAGGGTTAGCTCTCTTACCATTGTTATTTATATGATAAGACCAAAGCAAAAAAGTAAAATAATACCTCTGACTTAATATTCCCCCTCAAGTTAATGCATAGATATTTTTCATACCCAACTTTCATATAATGGGATGAAACATTTTATTACTAAGCCCTTTAGTAAAGACATCCGCTAATTGATCTTCAAATTTCACAAAGGGAATACATATTGAGCCCTTGCACAGTTTCTCCTTAATAAAGTGTCTGTCAATCTCCATATGCTTCATTCAGCCATGTTGTACCGAATTATATGCGATATTAATTGCAACTTTGATGTCACAATACAACTTCATAAATTTATCGCACTAAATTCCCAAATATTTTAATAGCATTTGGAGCCATATAAATTCACAAACGTCATGTACCATAGCCCTATACTCAGGCTCTACACTTGATCTAGTTACCACTGTCTGCTTTTTACTTTGCCAAATAACCAGATTGCCCTTACAAATGTGCAATACCCTGATGTAGGCCGTCTATCATCCACTGAATCAACCCAGCCCGCATCTCGGGCTACTGAGCCATTCTTCTCCCTAGATTTGGTATTCCTAGGCTCACCTGTGCGGGTGATAAACGTAAAAATTAACACAAAATACTCCTGACTGAAAAGAGGAACTATAGCATGATGACGGCTCTCTTTCTGCTGAATATAAGCGTACGCCTATCACAAAGTAGGAAACGGATCTCGACCCAAAATCTTGACACAGATCGGATTATAGTCAACATTGAGACTGGCAAGGAAATCATACATCCGCTTCTTTTCTACCATGTTCTGAAAAGCAGCACCATCAGTAGTACAAATAGCATGAAAGTCTTGATAATAACCAATCTCGTTCCACAAACTAGTCAGCTTGGCGTTATACTGAATTAGGGATTGATCATTCTGATTTAACCCACAAAATTTCTTCCTCAACTCATATAACTGGGCATCATTGTCAGTCCGAGAATAAGTCTGTGCAGCAGCAGACTAAATCTTATGTGCAGTATCCAGAAGTAAAAAATTGCTACTAATGGAAGGCTGCATAGAATGTAGTAACCAGGCAATGACAAGGGCATTTTTCTCTATCCACTGTGTGCGAGAAGGCCCCACAACTATTAATTGTTTAGTATCACCAGTGATATACCTAGATACAGCGTGAGCAGTAATGGCTAGACTACAGGCACGAGACCATAACAAATAATTGCTACCATCCAACTTGACAGAACTAATCTAAGGAGACGGACTATCAGTAGGAGTCCTTGAACGAATAAAGCCGGTGTTCTTAGAATCACCAGAAAGCTTTCCAGCATCAGGCATGGTTTTGAAGAATCAAAAAACAAGCAGTACGGTACCAGAAGAATTAATAAACGTTGTAGTATATGTGAATCAAGGTGGAGCATATCATAATTAACTAGAAAAGGAGCAACAGAATAGTGGCAAACCCTAGCCACCACAGTAGAACCAGAAAAATACCAAGCAAACCCTAGCTATGAAATCTATCCAAGCCATGAAGCTTCAAAACAGTCCTGGTTGACATTGAAAAGGGCCCAAACAAGTGTGTTAGACCCTTAACTAGAGCAAAAACCGATCAGAACTCGTCAAAAAGCTAAGCCGCGATTTATCCCGACATGGAATCAACCAAAAAACACCAAAAAAGATTGAATCAACCCTTGTGAGACCTTTACCTTTAATTGACACCCATGGAGTGAGAAGAAACCATCAATCAAGATTGAAACCGCCGCAATCGAGATTTACGAAGGAAACCCTAGCAGGTGCTGAAAATTTTAAAAACTTCGAAAAAAATATCTAACATACCATAAAAGACTGGGAAAATTCATGACATTGATCTTAAAGACCAGTCAATCATCTCTGGGAAAGATTTGTTTTTTTACAGTGACGAACTTAGAAAGTAAAAGGGGAGAAAGAGAAAATTAAGAAAAACAAAATCACTATATCTCCTTTACACAGGATCACACTCTGATACCATGTTAAGATTGATGGAGAGACTGAGAAATAGAAGAAAGAGCAGAGAAAGAATTATTGTGACGGTGAATGAGAAAGCACGTAAAATTAGGGATAGCTCCATTACCACTATTATTTATATAATAAGACCAAAGTGAAAAAGTACAATAATACCCTTAACTTAACGCAACCATATGGAATGGCATGGAGGCCCCTCATAACCTCTATCCCCACTAGAACCGTATTTTACCTGCTATGATTGTAACCTTGGCCTCTAGTTTATGATATAGAATATGAAGTCCCAAATTTCCATAGCGATGCTGTTGTTTTTGATATCTTGATGGTGAAATTACTATGAACACTCAAAATTAAGAAGTGCTAAACGATATTTGTAGGCACCCCAATTTAGCAGGCCATAATACTTAATTCCTTCGATGTGATGCTGCCCGATGATGAAAACCAAATATGGAAACATGTTCGATACTGAGCCATGAAGGCTAGATAAATTCTTTTAAAAAACAAAAAAAAAATACATTTTAAAATAAAGATAGTCTCCCAAATGCAAAAATGGATGGTTGGCCCATCAAGAAAGTTAAAGTGAAGAGTTTGAGAAGAGAATAAATGCAGGGTTTTGGTAGAAGAGAATAAAAGTAGGGTTTCAGTACATTAATTTGTTTCATCCCCCTCACATCTATTTATATTGAACACATCACGACAGGTATTACAATAATACCTATGACCAGCGTTACCAAAAAACGCTTATCCCCTCGCGAATTACGTTTTGAAACTCACGTTTTGAAATATGGTACACTTTCGTTTCAAAACGATGAATTTAGCGATCCAAAGCAATTTCTCATGTCTTTTTTATTTATTTCTTAAACATTTTTGTTATAGACCAAATCAAATGTTATAATCTAAAATGTAGAGAAAGTAGAGCTTTAACAAGTCAACAATGCGAAAGAAACTTATTATAATAATTTTGAAATATGTACTTCACTTGGGATATGTACTTTCACATGAACAATTTAGAAAATTATACTATGCTTGATGGTTGTTTATCGTTTGAAATAAGTATATTCTACTATTATAAGCTACAAAAGTCTACCCCTATCATACCACAATTTAATACATGTGGCGTACCGCATTCCTGTTTTCGTTTCCCGTTCTGGAACGATATGCATTTTAGGTAACATAGCCCATGACAAGAAGAAAATAACAAAAAAAATAAAAATAAAATACTCTAACACTCTCTCATGCCTCTCGCTCTTGCTAGGTAGGTGGCCATTGATCAGTGATCTCCCTCATCCTGTGTTCTCTGGCTCTAAAACCAATGTGATGTTCTATGTTCATTATGTGTAATTGTGTATTGGCATATTGCTACTTGACATTTTCTAGAAGTGAAAAAAAGTTGCAACAATGGAAGGTAATGCCAAAATTGAAAACCGAAACGACCGAGCAAACCAACAAATGTGAAAGGAACTTCAAATTGATTTGGTCGATTCTTCCCACATGCAAACCAAAGTCCTCAGTTTGGTGTGAAATAGGGACGTAAGATCGACCGAACCGAGCCGATTACATCCCTAATGTCTGCCTTATAGGAATTTTCCCATTATACTTCCCGAGTGCTCGTCTGGTTCCTATTTTTTACACCCCTTCAGTGATGGAACCCACGTCTCTCTCAGTACAAGGACCTCCTGCCTATTTGCAAACGTACACTCGCTGCTCTCGCTCTCAGCCTCGTTTGCCAATTCTCTCTTTGGACCCAAGTTTATGTATTCCCTCTCCTTCTCTAGTTATGGTTATCTTAGCAAAACTCACTATCAGAGCTCCCAATATATTTCTTATGATGGTTTTTCAAATTTCTACCATGCATTCCTTGGAAAGATCAGTTATGTGGAACTTTCCCAGTCTGTGTATGAAGCTCTCCAGAATCCACAGTGGGTCACTGTCATACAAATAGAGATAAATGCTTTAGAAACTAATTGTGCCTAGCAGCTTGTGCCTTTACCACCTAGTAAGAAAACTGTGCGGTGTAAGTGGGTCTTTAGTGTGAAGTATTTAGCTGATGGTTCTGTGAATTAGTATAAAGCCCGTCTCGTAGCTAAAGGCTTTACGCAGTTTTTCGTGCTACCTTTGCCCCTATTGCGAAATTGTACGGTTCATCTTCTTGTATCCTTTGCAGCTTTTCATTGTTGACCTCTTCACCAACTGGATGTCAAGAATGCATTCCTTCATGCCAATTTACTTGAAACCATCTATATGGATTCTCTATTGAATTTTCGGGCTGATGGGGAGCATTCTGGGAAGGTATGTCGCCTCCGAAAGTCTCATTATGGATTGAAACAATCAAAGATAATATCATAAATTAAGAAATCTTAATTTCCTAAAATGTATTATTTCCAATTGTAGTAACCCACATTTTTATATTATCAAACTAATTTCCCATCACCTATCGTCATAGGATCATTCTTAATAAACTAAAGTTAAACCTACGATCTTAATCCACGGTTCATCCCACTACTACTAGTAGTACTCACAACTGGGATTGTTCATCATTGTTGCCAAAGATTTGCTTGACTTTGTATGATATAAACAAGAAAATATGAATTAAGGACTTCTCACTTGGCATGGCCATTCCTTATCACCAGATGTAGATAATAGAAAATTTCATGAGAAGGCATCAATCAAAAACAGTAGATGAAATATGAATAAAATCACTTTAAAGAGAGAGAGAGAGAGAGAGAGAGAGAGAGAGAGAGAGATGAACTTTACACTTCCTAAAACTTTCATCCAAGCTTTTCCCTGGGGATGAATCCAAATCATCTTGTTGAAAACCTGATTCAGATTGAAAAACTTACGAACAAATCATATTTGGCAGAGTACCATCCTATTAACAAAGCACTTGAAGTTATGATTGCAGTCTGTCGATAAATCAGATGAAGCGTAATTCAAGAAAAAATACAATCAATAACAGGAGAACACAAAAGATGAGGGTCTCCAGAGATAAGGCTATGTATGTAATAGGATTACACTACATAATTGGACAGACAAACATGCGTAGTTTGCCTTAGTCCTTACATATACAGGAAAAAGCAGAAAATATCAGGGAGGTGCAGCAATACTTGTAGACACAAACCCGTGGTATCGTACCATAGTGAAACAAGAAATTTGAATGTAATACGTTAAAAATATTAATAGCTCATGATGAATTTTTCAAAAAAAAAAAAATAACATACTTGCTCAGTCAGTGTAAAATACTTATAAAAAATATACTTATAAAAAAATATAAATGAGTTTTTCTGTTAACTAGTTCATGATGCTCAGTCGGTGTAAAATAATGGCATACTTGCAAAGGGAAAGGAACATTATCACAACACTTGTACAAGCTTTAGTTCCAAGCAGATGCCTAGATTCATGTGTATAGGTATTGAGGTAATAGAATCTGTGCTATAATTTTTCTATTATACTGGAATTCCAACAATGCTAATCCCCCTGCCCCCAATCACACCCACAAAAAAAACAAAAACGTTCCAAGGTAATCAGACCCCTTTTTTTTTGGGTGATTATAATCAGACCCTTTTTAAGAGCTTAAGCCACTTATAGCCTACCACTTCTTCCTTTAGCACCTTTACTGGAATAAATCACTCCTTTCCCTATTTAATTGACCTGTTTACATATGGCCAAACTCCCACTTGAAACCTTTCCTTTTTTTTTCTTCAATTCAGAGCAACTTCTAAGTTAGCAATTGTTAGTTTATTTGTTATTCTATTTTCAGAGGTAACACCAGTCATCAATCCCAAGTTCCTCATTTCAATTACATTCACTCTTTGGACATATTTCTTACCGATCTAACAACTTATTATTCTACATAATAGACATCCTACATGTCCTGTATGACTTCAAAAAAAGAACCTACTTCAGAGAGCAGAATTTCCTTAGAACAAAAGGAAAACTATTAGAGAACCCACAAAATGGGGTGAGGAAAGATATCCTGAGAGAGAGAGAGATCCTAGCAAGCAAAAGGACCTTCCAAATTTGTTTGAAACCAAAAGAACTATTGTGTTATAGAACTCTTATAATGCATCTCTTTGGTCATGGCTACCCACTTCAAAGATATGGTGAGATATGGCTATCCACCTCGTTTTGAGGAGATCATGGGCTTATTGATTATTGCAGATTTTCTGTCTGCTATTGAAAATTATCTTCATGTGCTTGGTAGAGGAAGAGTATAATGATGCGGAGGCCATTGTTAGGTGTTGAGGAGGCTGAGGAAGGTGAAGATGATGATACTGACGGCTATACCTCCGACGAGAGTAGCAGCAAGGGGTATAGCCCATCGATCAGCAGAGGGGATGATGATGCGAATCGGGTAGATCTTCTAGCGTCTTATCGTTTAGATGCGACTGCCACTTCCAGTCACCATGGGCCATGGCTAGTTGAGGATGATATGATGGAGGAGGCACTTGCTTCTTGTCATGATGTGTTGCCCAGTGTGCTGACTCTAGTTGTCCCTGCTAGTTCTTTTTTACCTTGCTCCGGTAGTGCGCTTCCATCTTTGACTAGCACAGACAGCACGGTTGTGGCGGCTCCATCTTTGGCTAGCATGGTTATTTTAAACAGCACAGTTGTAGCGGCTATGGCAGGTCCTCTTAGAGATCTTGTGGAGGTTAGGAATGGTATAACCATCGCTCGAGCTGCGGACCGGGTTACTCATGTTACTCATGCTGGTAGTTCGGAGATTGTGTTGGATCCTTGGCAACTTTTTCATTCATTAACTGATGATGCTGCTCGTAATAGGTTGGAGCATATTTTTGACCGATGACCAGAAACTTTTATTCGCATCCCCAGTTTGACTCCTCCCTTTGTGACATTCTTTTTGAAAGGTTTCAGCAAGTTATTAGGTGTTATAGAGCAGAGGACTCTTCGAAATCTTTCTAGTGATGATGCGTTGGGGATGATGAAGACTTTGAGTGATTACAAGATGGCCCTTCAGATTGATTGGTTGGAGCAACCTTTGAGACCGTCCTTGGAAGCACCGGCATTACCAGCTAAACTACAGCCGCAGAGGAGAAATTGGTTAAGGTTGAGGAGAGGATAGCTAGCTTTTCGGCCGATTTTAGAGCCCTAGAAGATCTACGTACACGCCAGATTGATTTAGACTTGTCTTTAGCCAAGTGTGTGAGGCGCATGAGTGAGCCCTAAGAGTTTGTTACATTTGTACTGACTTCTTTGAATCACCAAAATGAATTAATTGTGTTTCTTCTCTTTTCCCATGTTTTCTTATGTACGCTCGTGCTTGACTTATGTGGAATGGACTTGGTGAATGGACTTGTACTTACTTAGGTCATGTCTTGGAAAAAGGACTTGTACTTTTAGGAAGGTACCTTGAATTCTCCAAAGTTTCATTGCAGGAGGAGAATGACAGTGAAGCCATTGACTCATAGTTGAAACTTGAATCATCCAATGAAGAAGTGGATTCATTTGTAATTGAAGAATGGTCTTGGAGCTATTGAGCCATTCATAGTTGAATCATCTTGTAAATGAGTGGATTTATTTATAGTTGGAGAATGACCTTGGAGTCATTGACTCATAATTGAGTCATCTTGTAAAAGAGTGGATTCGTTTATAGTTGGAGAATGGCTTTCGAGCCATTGACTTATAATTGAATCATCCAATAAAGGAGTGGATTCCTTTTAGTAGTTGGTGAATTAACTTCGGAGATATTGGAGTTCGAAGTCATTTGAGCAAAAAACAAGAAAGATTATCATTTCTCAAAAAGGTACACGTTCCCTATTATCAAGGGTAGTACATTTTTAACCATTTGTCGTTCACTGGTTTTAGTGACGTATCACAGCCTGGTTCGGTGATTCGGTAATATCCGCTCGGGTTTGCCTCTTTGATCTCAAAAGGTCCTTCCCATTTTGGGGCAAATTTTGAGTCCTTATCATGACATGAGGAGCGGCTTTAAGAACCAAATCCCCTTCTTTGAACTGCCTTGGTCTTTACCAGCCTATCATAAACCCAAGCGATTTTTATTTGATATACTCGAAGGTTTGAGCTCGCTTTGTCTCGTCGTTCATCGAGTGCTTCGAGTTCCTGGGGTCTCGTATCATGATGGATGTTGCTACGTTGGGTTAACCTTCCTGAAGGGATGATGATTTCCAAGGGCAGAATGCATTCTGTTCCGTATACCAAGGCGAAAGGTGTCATCTAGGTAGGCCGTCGTTTGGAAGTTCTATATGCCCATAAGGCCAACGGGAGTGCATGAGCCCAACTTTACTAGTAATCCTTCAGAATTCTACTAAGAATTTTGTCTAGTGTTTTGTTTGTGGCCTCAGCCTGGCCATTTCCTTGCGAATGATAGGGTGTGGATTTGTGATGGGTGATGTCATACGACACTAAGAGTTGACCCACCCCCTATTGACAAATGGGGTGTCATTGTCGGAGAAGAGAACCTTTAGGATCCCGAAACGGCAAATGATGCTATCTCTGATAAAGTTAGCCACCACAGCGCCAGTTGCTTTCTTGAGAGGAATTGCCTCAACCCATTTGGTATAAAGCTTCGTGGCTGTTAGGATCCATATATTTCCTCTTGATGGAGGGGTGATAGGTCCGATGAAGTTGAGACCCCAAGTGTGAAAGGACCAAGGGGTTTGCAATGCTAATAGGTCTTGGGCAGGTGCGTAAATTAAGTTGCAATGGACTTGACATTCTCGGCACCGTCGTGCAAATGTGAATGTGTCGGCTTCCATGGTCGGCCAATAGTAGCCGATCTATATAAGTTATTGATACAGTTTGGCTCCTCCCTGGTGTTCTGATTCGTTCACTTGGTTGAGTGCTTCCCTTGATTAGTACTTGGTTAGGCACTTAAAAGGATATCCACTGAAGCCATGCCTAAATAGTTTCCCTTGGTTAACAAAAAATCTCGTAGCACGTTTTTTTACAACGGCTACGTACTTGGGATTTCCAAGTAGAGATTGCTCCGTCAGATAGTCGATGTACAGTTGTCACCAATTTGCTACCCCTTCAATAAAATTGCATTCCTTTTGTGAGGGAAAGGCTTGACATTAGGTGCATTTATTTTGGAGTTCTTTGGCTTCCTCGCTCATCTCCGGCCAAGAATAGCCCTGTCGTTGTAGACGACGATGGAGGCTTAACATCTCCCGCCCCATAACAATGATCATGTACTTGTTTAAGTCTCAACTTTGCTTCTTGAAGTCAAACACATCGCGCCAACATGCCAGAGGGGCCACGTTGGTACAATATGCCATGGTACAGAGTGAAGTGCTTTAAATAACTAGTTGGAATGGTACCTTTGGGGACTTGAAGCTCGGAGATTAAGGGAGTCCTCCAATCATTGGTTAGTTCTTCAGGGAATATGTTTGTGAGTGAGCATAGGAGTTCCCGCTTGAATGCTTCAATTTTGATTGACTCTTTAGCTATCTCAACTTTGGTGGCTAGGGTAGCCAAGGCATCTGGATGTTTGTTGTTTGACTGCGGAGCATAGGCTATTCGGACATTATTAAAGCAATCTATTAGTCGTTGCAGAATGGTTCTATAGGAGGCAAGGGCGGGTTTTTTAATGACGTATTCTCCATTGGTCTGTTTGATCACCAGTTTGAAATCTCCTTTTATGCAAAGGGAGGTTACTCCAATGTTTGAAGCAACCATTAAGCCTAAGATGAAGGCTTCATATTCTTCTTCGTTATTTGAATAGTGAAAATTCAATTTGTAAGGGAGGTTAACATTTTCGTCACTTGGAGAGATTGGCACAATGCCTGCTCCTCCACCTCCTGCTGACGAGCCATCAGGATTTAGGATCCATTCTTTCTCCAATGTAAAGATTGTTGTTTGAAGAGTAGCCACTTAAAACTCATCGCCAAGAAGTTCTTCCAATGGGGGTTAGAAGTTCCCGCTACAAAAATGTGCTAGAAAGACTATCAAAGCTTGACTTTTGACGGCTTTGAGAGCCGACATTGTATTTCATACTCGGCTAAGGACAGAAGCCATCTTGCTGGATGTCCAGCCAAGGCGGGTCGTGCTAGAAGGCACCGGATATGGTCACATTTTGTTATTAGATGGATACTGAAAGATAGGAGATAGTCTCGTAATTTTTGAACTGCGAACACTAACACCAGGCAATGGTGCTCAATGAGTAGATATATGGACTAAGCCCCTTGTATGACTCGGTTGATATAGTATACTGGTCATTCAACCCCATCTATTTCTTGCGCTAGTAATGCACCAACGGATCGTTGTGTGGAAGTGATATAAAAGAGAAGAGGTTTTCCTTGTTGGGGTGGCATCATGGTGAGGGGAGATATTAGAGAAGACTTGATGTTTTAGAATACTTGTTCATGCTCTTTCTTCCATTCAAACTTTGTACCTTTCTTTAATAAGATGCAGAAAGGTTGAGTGATCTCTACCATGGTGGGGCTAAAGGGTCGCAGGTATGAGGCCCTTCCAAGGAACATTTTCAGTTGGTCTACATTTGTTAGCTTTAGCATTTCTCAGATGGCTGTGATCTTGGTGGGGTTTGGGTCAATTCCATGCCAATGCACAACGCACCCGAGGAACTTTCCTGATGTGACTCCAAAGCCGCATTTCAAAGGGTCATTCGCAATCTATAGCGTCAACATCGTTCAAAGACTCATTGAAGATCTTGGAGGTGGGCATCTTCATCCTTGGATTTAGCGACCACATTGTCAATGTAGCATTCCAATATTTTGTTCATAATGTCATGGCATATTGCGGTCATGGCCCGTTGATATGTAGCTCCGGCATTTTTCAATCCAAACGGCATTACGGTGTGGAAGAAATTTCCTATGGGGGTGCGAAATTCCGTTTGTTGTCCATCTTCCGGGGCCATTTTGATTTGATTGTAACCCACTAAAACCTTCCATGAAAGAAAACATGCAATGTCCGACTGTCGAATCTATGAGAGTAATCAATACTGGGCAGCGGGAATTTATCTTTGGGGCACGATTTGTTTAAATCTCGAAAATCGACACGAACTTATAGTTGCCCATTCTTTTTCATTACTGGTACAATGCTAGGCAGCCGGGCAAGGTGTTGGATGGCTTGGATAAAACCTGCCTCTAGTAGTTTGACTACTTTGTCTTTGATTTTCATCTCGACTTCCATCTTATAGAATCGAACGCCCTACTTTATTGGTCGTGCAAATGGGAGAACATTGAGGTGATGAACAGTAACAGAAGGGTGTAAACCCAGCATTTCTGCGTAGTTCCAGGCGAAAACATCCATATATTCAGTGATGAGTGAAAGTAGGGCTTGCTTGCGTTCAGGTGGTAGATCTTCACAGATGAATATTAGACGAGCGGTGCCATTTCCTTGTTGTAGGTTGACTTTCTCCGACTCTTGTTTTTGTGGCCTTGGTTTGTCTTGGAAACATTCTAGTGCCCGTCAGATTTTTTGCAAGATGGTTTGCATTCGATCCTCTACTTCCGAGGGGGGCGAGTCATGGTGAGAGGACTTCTTGCTTTTCTTCATCCTCTTCTTTTGAGGTTTGGTGTGCAGTGCCTTGATATCCAATGAGGAGAGATTGAAACATGAGGATTCTTCACTAGGGAGTGATGTTGATTCGTCAAGCACACATGCTTTTGGAGGGTCCCTGTTAGGTTGTTAACAAAGAGCATCCGTAAACCGTCACAACTTATAGATCATTTTGCCATTTGCGCCCTTGTACCTGATGACTTATCTGGATTTGGATGTCTTGTTATGGGTGCTTTCGATGTCGTCCCAATGAGGGAGGGAGGTGCTGGGAATGGGGGTTGGTGTTGCTTCTTTATTGTAGCCATCATAAAACAATGCATCTACGAGGTGGTACTCCTCTTCCTTGAATGGTCGTTGCAACCCCGCTATTGTGATAGTCTCACCATTGAATATAACTTTGACACATTGGTGATATGTAGAGGGTATTGCTGCGTATCTGTGGAGACATGCTCGGCCAAGAAGAACATGGTACGTGGTGTCTGCGTCGATGACATGGAACTTGGTGGCGGATCGAATGAGCCCCACAATGAGATCCACCTTAACATATCCCAATGCTTGTTGTCCCTTGCTGTCGAATTCCATCACTTTAATTGTTTCTCTAACGAGGTGTTGGGAAGATATACCCAAAACTCTCATTACTTTGAGAGGCATGATGTTTAGCGAGGCTCCACCATCCATAAATTCCCTTTATAGCTCCATGTCATTGATGACGATGGGAACATAAAGTGGTCGGTTGTGAGGGAACTGCAGTTGACGTCTTCTTCTGTGAAAAAGATTGCGAGGGAGTTATCCTTGAAAGCACGGCGAACAGAACCAATTACACCCATGCATTGTTCGCCATTAGTCTCAACAATATATAGGATAGCCTTATAGCCTCCAGTCTGGTTGTCGGGGACAGTCTCAACTGGTCGAAGAACCATTTGAACTTGGTGGACCGTTAAAGTGCCTCTGTTCTTCATGACTTGAAGTCGGGAAGAGCCCGAATCAAAAAAGATGGTTCGCGTAACTCCATTTGTACCGACCCTTCCAACTCGTCTAAAGGGGATAGTACGCATGCTTGTTTACCGCGGTCGGTGTGTCACAGTAGTAGCTCTTTTAAGACTTCATCGGTTGGGGTGAGTTCAAGGGTCTCCTTAGCCAGCATGGCTCGAACTAAGTTGCGCAGAGCCCAACATTCTTCGGTGGGGTGACGGAGAGAACAATTATAAATGTAATAGGTAGGTCTACCTTGATCCCTCCTAGGAATAGGTTTTGTTGACTTCTGGGAGGACCACTTTTCCGTCCGCTACCCAAGCGTCCAGGAACGCCTTAGCTTCCTCTGTTGTGACCGGTAACGCCGGTGGGGGCTTATCAAATCTTCTCTTCTTTAGTTGAAATCCTGATCTAGTAGGTCCTTCCATGGAATAGGTTACGCCACTGCGGCAGGGGTGTATCCAAGAGTTATAGCTCTGAGGATGATGGGTGGTCGTTGAACAGTGTTGGGGCGCGTGCACAGTCTCGCTGAGATTTCTTGCTGCTAGGCATAGGCTTGAAAAATCTTCAAAGTGGTGATTGACCAGGTGCACTTTGTATTGAGTGTGCATCCCTTCTATACAGATTTTCACCAGATGGTTTTCTGTCACCGGATCTTAAATGTCAACCGCTTTTTCTCGAAAGCGATGCACGAAGGACAATATGTCCTCTCCATGCCTTTGTGCGTCTCGCATAAGGTGGAGGGTAGTGAGTCTTTCTTCTACATAAAAAAAACTAATTGTGAAACTTTTTCACTAAGTCCTCCCATGAGTGAACGGGATCCCCGTGCGAAGTTGTTGTACCAAGCGTAGGCTCTATCAGTGACAGATTTGGAGAACTCTCGCAGGCACAAGTTATAATCTCTGTTGAAGGTTCCCATTGTGTCTAGGAAGCAAAACACGTGTTCTCTTGCATTTCCCCCTTTTCCATCAAAACATTTGAATTTGGGGACCACATATCCCTCTGGATAGAGTTTGGTCGATATCTCTAATGGATATGGTGGGCAAAGGTCCAAGCTTGGTGTGTTCAGAAAAGGTGGCCGTTCTTGTTGCAAAACGGCACGAACCATTTGCTCGACCATGTCTAGTGAGAGTTTGGAATCTCTAGGATTTGAAGGTGCTGATGCTAATGCGACCCCCAAGGAAGTGATACCTTGAGGGGCTGTATTGCCTAGCAGGTTAGGGGGGGTCCCTATACCATTAGTTGGAGCAGGGTTCAGCGGGGCTTGAATATCGTTGGTAACGGCGTTGGTTTCTGAGTCGTCCGGTCTACTCGGGTCTTCTTCTGAATCATTTGGAGCGGTAACGCCCGTTGAGGGGGAGGTGACACGGTTTTGCATGAATTAAAGAGCATCCACGAGCAGTTATTAAGTCTACCACATGGTCGCCATACTCTCCGAAACAAGGAGGAGTTGGTCAAGAATGGTGGTTTAGATTTAAGGCTCTTCTAGTACCTCAAAGTTTTGGTGACGCTCTAAAGTTTCCGTGGTGTCTTACCCCATTAAGAGGGTAGACGGGTTGTCTCGATGTGTTGCGCGCCCTTTAGCCATGACGAGTGAGTGCTATGTCTCCCTAACAAAGTATAATGTTGACAATGTATGGACGGGTGAATGGTCATAGAAAACAAAGGCACTTGACTAGGCTCAAGAATCACCGGGGGTAGAAGGAGGTGAACATTAACAACCTCAAGGCAAGACGGGGATGGCAGTAATGACCAGAAGACAATGGCATTAATTGAACTTGTCAATTGTTCATGATCTATAATAAATGAGAAGTTGCCTTTATATAAGCCAAACCAGAGAAGGGAGACAACTTGCATGTACCACGTGGCTCATTTCCCTTGGTTTGACTTCTCCGAGGTTTAACCTCTCTGTCACCTAGCGACCTACTACCTGTACAAGGGGTAGTTGCGTACATCAACATCCCTAGGTAGTCAAAGTGCCAGAGTGACAGAACGATCAAACCGGAATGGTCAGGCCCCTCTCTGTCCCAAGGTGGTCAAGTTAGAGCTAACTTCATGACTCAAGCAAGCAACATTGACGATCCTAACTCTAGCCTCCAATCCACGTATCCTCCTGCTAGTCTTGAGGTGATTCGGTTCATGTTCCCAACCTCGAATTAAGGAGCTTATAACTTGGCTCATTGAAGGTTGTACCTTTGGCACATTGGAGTTGTACCATTGGCGCCTTAGTGGAGTGAAGTAGGTGGTAAGACACCGTTATAACATGGGTTACCCACACCAGCTCAATCCCTTTACTTCTTAACATACTCTTTTTTTTTCATTTATCCTTTCGTTTTTTGTGTTTCATTTATCCTTTCGTTTTTTGTGTTTCATAAGCCTGACCATTCCTAATTGGTTTATCTCAATCTTAAGTGTTCATAAAAATCACTTGTCATTCATACCAATTTCAAATTTATTTTTTGATAGGTATATTAAGAAGACTCGAACTCGAATCTCTTCAACAAGGATGAGTTAACCTAATGATTCTTTTTATTTATTTTGATGATGATTATAACTGTTGGATAACTTGATATACATTATTGGGCCCATTTCCTAACATTTTAAGCTTTTGGGACAATTTGTGACTTAATATGGTATCAGAGCTCTAGTTCCGTGAGATCTTGGGTTCAAATCTCATGATGTGCTTTCTTATTATATTTGTTATTGTGCACTCTGTGTGTTGGTGCACATATTCAATTTGTTTGCCTCTCCACGTGCAAGACAGGGTCGCACGTAAAGGGGAGTATTGGATAACTTGATATTACATTGATGAGCCCATTTCCTAACAGTTTAAGCTTTTGAGATAATTGGTGACTTAACAATAACAAATTAAAATTTTAAAGTAAGTTTGTTTGTAACTTAAAGTACTATATTAAATACATGAGATTTTACGTTTAAATGTTTGTAACTTAATGTCTTGAGCTTATTCAAAATTTCTTTGGTTTTGCTAGAAGTTATTTCATAAGAGGTTCGATCATTTGAAGTCTTTCTCAAGTGTTGAAAATCAAAAATATATATATATGTTTTTGGCTTTAGGATGACCCCCTAGAGTGACAATGTCGACCCCTTTGCAAGAGAAGGGAAATGACTGTGCAAAACTGGCCAAGGCATCGACCGCATTGAGAAAGGAATTGACCTCCCTTTCCAAAGAGCAAAGGATTCAGGTGCTAAAGCATTTATCAACTGTCAACCCCTAGGCTTAAGGTGTCGACCACTTTTTCGATATTCATTAAGAGCAACAGAAGGTGTCAAGCCTTTCCTTGCAGGTGCTGACTCTCTTGTCAGGAATTTTGAACTTTAAAGTTCATGCCCATATTTTTCAAAGGGTCTTAAATGCATTAAAAGGTCCTTCACCTAGCACCAACAGTTAGATCCACTTCAAGGAGCATATGTTGATGGTTTATACAGGGAAAAATTAACAAGAAGTGAGCGTTTCAAACATTCAAAGCACAATCTTCAACACTCAAGTTCACCTACTCATTCATTACTCTTTATCTTGTATATCTACCCTCTTGTAGTTATAATACTCACTCTTCAACTTCACTTATTAATCAAATCCTTGGTAAGAGCATGACCACTCATTCTATTTATTGAAAAGGGTTGAGTGAGAAATCCTTGAGAGATTCTCTTGTCCCAAAACAAGGGTTGTTATGGATCTCTCTGTTTTAGGGTATTTGAGGATAATATCCTTGTTGTAAAAGGTTGGCTAACACCATAAAAACTTATGTACATCTATATTTGAAGTATAGTGGAGAAAACTTCAAGAAGAAACCTTGGGCAGCTTGGATGAAACCGAACCACCATAAAATCAAATTTATTCCCTTCTCTCTTTATTTCTTGCATACTTCATATTCACATTACATTTGTTCGCAGCTATTACTTTTCACTTGCTTACTCTATTACATTAGGTTTGATTAATTTGATTAAGCTTGACAACTCTATTACATTAGGTTTTTAATTGTTTTAGTTCTTCTAATTGCTAATCTTTATTGACAACCCCATTTAAACCTCTCCCCCCCCGCCCAAACCAGAATTGGGTTGCCTTCGGGGTAATAGAATGCGACATAATCCGCTAGGCGACCTAGGGACACTACCAATCCAAATTATGCTTGCAAAACAAGATTTCTTTTTTTGGTTATTTTCAGTTGTTTTCATATATTAGCAAGCTACACATCTAAATATTGAAAGTACTGGAGGTGTTCTAAGTTTGTCAAAGACTAATTGCTCAGCAATTGACACTAAGCAGCTCCAACTCTAAAATTGAACAAACCATTCATATTTTCTACCATTCCCTAAAAAATGATTCACATCCTTAGTTTTTTTTTTCCCTTCACATCCATAGTTTTTTTTTCCCCTCTTTTAACCTTTGCCCTTTATTTGTTTTTCCTTCACTTGCCGGTTCAACCTTTTGATATTAACCAAAAATAAAAAAGAAAAGGGAATTAAAGATCTTTCCATACTTACGTGAAACATGCGAATAGAACGTGGTACCTACACTACCACATGGTCCAACAGAGTGAAAATAGTTGTAAAGGAAATTCACATAACTTTTGTGTTCTATCCATACTTACGTGAAACATGCGAATAGAACGTGGTACCTACAGTACCACATTGTCCAACAGAGTGAAAATAGTTGTAAAGGAAATTCACATAACTTTTGTGTTCTATAAAGCAAATATAAACCATTCTCAAGCAATTTTACAGCAACTTTTCCGTAGATTTGACTTGCGTCCTATTAATTCAAAATTACAACAAATTATTACAAAAATTAAATAACACAAATACAATCAACCAAAATGCATATCATAACTCCAAAAACTGAACAATTTCTAGAAGTATGCATATGTGTGTGTGTGTGTGTGTTAATGAATTTGCATACGTGCGAGTGTTTGGGAATGCGGATAACTGACCTAGCTTCATTGCGAGGGATAAAGCGAACAAGAAACAGTTGTCAGATCGGAGGAAACCAACCAACCGCAGATCTTAGGAGAGTGTAGACCGGGCATTTTATTGAAACCCAGTGCTCTTAAATGCTAGAAAAACAAGGGGAAAGAGGGCAATATGAAGGGACAGAGCGAGCTATGTTGAATGAGGAAATGTCGAGAAAAGATTGGAATGATGAAATAGAAAGAAATGAATTGAATGCCAATAAAAGGGAGTCACTTTCAAGCTGAAAGGAAAACAAAAATGAAAAAGAAAGAACGCAACTCTTCTTCTTCTTTACTCCTTTTTATCAACAATTTCATTACAAAGTATACATTCGCTTTTATGATGTTTGAACTTCTATTGTCTCCCTCCATCGCTCCCAGACTCCCACGGGTTTATGTTTTAGTTTACATATATATCGTATAGTTATTGTACATTGTTTATGATTAATAACAGTAATGTTTAAGACATCTTCGTGATGTTTGTCAGCTTTTGGTGTTATATATAAATAAATGATATTTGTCCGCTAGCTGTGTTCTGCTCTGCAAGCACGCTACCGCCCTACGCTATGAGTCTATGATTTTGTTCATTTAACACGGAAAGAAAAAATAAATTATTATTTCATTTTTTACATGTGTATTTAGTTGATGAAAAATATAAAAATTTTAAAAAAATATTTTTCTTATAAAAATTATTTTTCATAAAATAATTTTATAAAAAATATAAAATTATTCTTCACGAGGAAATTAAAAACTAAATATTTTATTAATTTTCTTATAAATTAAACAGGAAACAAAAATTAATTCATTTATATTTTTTTTCTTTTTTTTTTCTTTAATTTCATTTTTTTTGTTAATTACTTTTTCGTATGCTCTTTTTACAACTAAATAGAAGCTCTAAGTATAGTGTCCACCTTGAATTATACCGTAATATAGTCTCATTTTAAATTCTTGTCAAAAAACTATTTATATTATAAAATTGTTGGACAAAACTATATATGTAAAAATTAAATTGAATGAATATTAATAAGGGTTAATTAATTATTAGTTCTATTTATAAGATGTATAGAAAATTTAGTGTAACACCACAACCTGAAAAAGTGTCTTAGGAGAAAATAATTATAAAATAAAGCAATTTTCATAATTAATATTGTAAAAATACAAAATATTATTTTATTGAGTTAAAAAACTGCACGAGTCAAGATATGTTCTAAAATAATATGACAAAAATATATGTATAAGATCTTGACTCAAACTACTTCAACAAGCTACATAGACATATAAGACATCGCGTAGTGAACAAGACCTCTATTTTAGTAATTTGAAATTTTTGTGAGTGTTACTATCCATAGAAATAAAAATAAATAAAATAATTGATAAAAAAAACTATATATCAAAATCAAGTTTAATAAATTTTCTTGCATAATATTATAGTAAAGAAAATCATTCCACTAATCCTATTGCTAACAATTTTTTTTAGTTCACAAGAATATTATTTCTAAATATCATATCTCAGAACAAGTAAAATTGAATCCATCAAGTATGCTAAAGTGCTGTTTAACCTCACAATCAAAAGTTATTAACGATACTATTTTGACCCCACGACAATATCACAATATTTATTTATCATATTGTTTACAATAATAGACATTTTATATACTATGTTCTTGGACATTCAAATAGATAATTTATGTACCGTCCTTGTGTATATTGAGGAAACAATAATATACAACAAGTATTCATGCACTAAACGCACTCTTAGGCATCCAAGATATAAAGAAATGTTGTTGAACTACCAAAATTAATTTTTCTCAATGACTTTTATAACATTTTGATCTATTTAAAATAACATTTCAACAAAGCAGACTAAAATAATAATTATATTTCAATGTTTACTGAGTATATCACAAAAATACTATTTTAATTTATATTTCTATGAAATAGCACATTCACTTGGAAAAATAAGCTAAAAATTGCACAAATGATATTTCTCAATCATATAGTCGAGTATTAACTGTTGGAATACTCCTTCCCAGTCCTAAAATATGAACAATGTGAAATTGATAAAATTATAATGCATTGCCTAAGATGTAGAAATTACGCCTAATACTTAGATATAATTAAAATGCATTAACATACATAAAATAATTAGAACAATACTTAATTTATTATACAACTTACACTCATTAAATGGTAGTGAAGTTATTTAAAATAATACAATATATTTGATTTTTTTATTATAAAATGAATAAACATCGACAGTTAGATTTTATAACTGTGTTTATCTTTTCCTTTCTAAAATAATCCTTTTTACATAAAAAAAAAAAATTCTTTGTTTCCACATAAAATTCTTCTTTTCTATTTCTTTTCTCTTGGTTTTCTTTTTTTTATCTTTTTTTTTCTTTCATTTTATTCTCATCTTCCTCCCAACCCCCTATTGTTCCCCAGGCCACATATATTTACACACACACATATACATATATAACTTTGAACTATTTTTTTAACTTTGGATCAAATTTTTCGGCAAACTTATCATTGTTAGTGGTGTCCATCGTTGCCAATGCGAAGGTGGCCGCATGGTGGTTATAGAACTAGTTACAGCTGTTGGGCCCAAAAATCAAGATCCAATGATAATGTATATGAATTATATAAAAAAAATTTGGGCGAGCAAGTGTCAAAATAGGCTTCAAATTAAAAAAATTTGATATCGAACAAACAAAATGATAACCTAGTATAACTTCCAAAGTTAAAAAGAATTATACATTTGAAATCTATCTAATTTGTTTTCACTTTCAATAGCAAACTTTAATATTTGGATCAACGTGGTTATTGATTGAAAATCTTTTCTCTAATCAAGCCTTTTACTATATTCCCGAGTGCCAAAAACACAACTAAAGTATGGATTTTGTTCTTTGTATTCTTCAAACTCCAACTGGCTACACTTATGTTAGTTCAGGCAACCCAAGAAATGGATGAATTGAGTTTTAAAACGATAATAATAAGTTTAAAAACTTTTTTCAAAACTTTTAAATTTCACAAACAAATATAGCAATAAATATGACAGTAGAAAATTAAAGAGGTTAGGAAAAGAGAAATTGAACCAGACACCAAGAGTTATACTGGTTCGGCTTCTTCCAAGTCTGCATTCACTACTAAAGACTCCCCTTAAAAATATCTACTAGGATCGAATGCTTTAGATGCGCATTCAAAGCCTTTTATAGCCTCAAGAAGTTCTTATAAAATAATTCATGTTTTTTCTAAACTCTCTTGAGCTCTTTTTTAATAAGTTCACTCACTCTCTTAAAGGATCAAGGGTGGCTCACCCTCTATTACAATAAATGTGAGAGAATTAAGGAATCACTAACTAACACTCTTTACAAATGATTGGAAATAAATGAACTAAAGAGTGATAGAATTAACTGGAAGAGTAAATGAGCAGTTAATGCTTCTTGAATGATTTGAGTTTTGATTTCAAGCAAAAGAACAGTGTTTAGATATTTAAAACTCTGAAAACTTACTCCTTTCATAGCTATCTGAAGTAAATAACCGTTAGTGGGTTGGTAAAGGCAATTAATGCTCTGAAATCCTACTGTTGGAACTAGCGCGAGATTTGAAATTCATCGCAAGTGTCGACTCAAAGACTTTTTGTGTCGACACAAAATATTTAGGACTTGATTTTTCAAGTCATTGTGTCAACTCAGTTCTTCGTTAGTGTCGACCTTATTTTTTCATTTACCACACAGTGGTGTTGACTCATGAAACATTTTTTGTCGACCTCATGCATTTCTTCAGTTTTCTAGGTTAGACTTTGGTGTCGACTCATATCTTCATTAGTGTCAACTTATTTTGTCAAAACAACTACTAGAACTTTGGTGTAGATTCAAAAATGTTGTGGTGTTGACTCAAGAAATTACAATCAGTTTTAAGACTTTTAGAGTCAACTTATCTTCGTTTGGTGTCGACTCATAAAATCTCATATAGTCTTGGCTGTTTTAGAGTCGACTCAACTTTGTTTGGTGTCGACCCAAAACTCTTATTTTTGAAAGAAACCTTTGTGTCAATTCAGAAAGCTTTGGTGTCGATCCTTTTGACTTGGGGTCGAAAAATAGCTTGTAGCTCTGGTGTTGACCTATTTTTCTTTGGTGCCGATTCATTTGGTCTTTCGGAGGGTATTTAGGTGTCAACTTATGTGAATTTATTGTCGACCCGTAAAACCCAAAGTCCATAACCAAAAAGATTATTTGGAGTTGACTCAAAATACTTTGATGTCAATCCAAAATGAATCCCGATCCAATACTTGAGGTGTCGACCCAAAATCATTTAGTGTCGACTTATTTAAATTCCTATAACATCTTAAGCAAAGTAGTTAGGTGTCGACCGTAAATTTCATTTGTGTTGACATACTTGAGAATTTCAAGTATGTTTTGCCTTTAAAGTGTTGACTCAATTATTAATTGGTGTCAACACAAAATGTCCTTATCAAGAATGCTGATTGTCAACTCATTTGATGCACAATGTCAACACAATTGGCATAAAATTTCGACTCATTTGTCATTAAGTGTCAACACTTATTTTTTTAAAAATAATTAAATATATTCTTTTTAAATCGATTTGATTAAGAAAATAAATTATAAAAACTATCAAAATCTAATTAAAAAGTCTTTGGGCTAACAATCTCCCATTTTTTAATGATTACAACATTTTTTAGAAAACACTTTTAAAAAAAATTTGGATAATGGTTCTCCCTTTATCTCTATGCCTTAATCAAATGAGCAAACTCAATAGAAAAACATTCAACAGTAACATAACATCAATTTTCAATAAAAATTTTAACAATAGAAGTTAATAGAACTCATAAGCATTTTGAATTCATTAAAATTGTGTATCAACTTATAATGATCATATGGCAGTCAAGCACAAAATGGCATCGGTTCAATATGGTTTCCGAGGCAGTCATATAACGGTTGATATGCAACAATTCACAAAAGTTAAGAATCATACATTCAACACTTGACATATTTTCCAAAAACCTAACAACTATTCATTCATAGAGGAATCAAAAGAAATATCTAACATAAATAAGTTTAAGTTTGAGGCATCCACATTCAAAAAACCAGAAAAAAATAAATGTATGATAATACAACTTCTCTTTCACATAATAAATTCAAAACTCCAATCTTCTTAATCTTTTTCTTTTTCTTTCTTCTCTTCGTTCTCCTTTTCTTTCTCTTTCTTCTCATTTTCTTCTTCTCTTGTTTTCTCTTTTCACCTTTTGGAATCATCAAAAAGAGACTTCATCAAAAGTCATCCACCTGCCTCTTGAATGCTTTCTTGTCCTCTTGCTTTTTCTTCCTTTTATAGGCCTTTTCTTTGGAGGAGGCTGCTCTTTCATCTTTCTTCTCAGCTGCTTCCAATGCTGCAAATGTGGCAGCTAAGGCAAAGTTAACTTTTCTCCTTAGTTTGGCTGCTTTTTCCTCTTTGGTTTTCTTGAGCTTGAATTACTTAGCCCATGTATCTTTGATCCATGTCAGATGTGTTAGGGTTGGTATACTGAAAACAATATTTTTATTACTTAATTTTATTTTAATAAAATTAATTTTTTATTTTATGAGAATCTTTATGAGTAATGTATGTATATCATTTCTTTGTTATGCATGGATATTCAATATTCTGTATAGTATTTAATCTGGTATGTAGAGTACAATTTACATACAGAAAATCAGATTTTAGGTTCTTACAGAATATAAATTTTATGTTTATAGTTTAAATAGAAATGGATATACCATCAGTACGACTGTAGTACAGAGTTTTAGTAGACATGTATTGATTACGGGGAACAGATAATAGCGCCATCTATTGTTCTAACTCTCTGTGCCAATACACTTTGTGTGTATTAAATGGGACATTTCGGGTAATTAATTTTATACTGACTATATAAATTAATTCACACCCTAAAGTTATTATGAATAGTGCTTATCATATTAATCCTGAAATAATTATTGATTTATATATATTTAATATTCGTTGTTTTGATTAATTAGAGGGTGCGATCTTATATGGGTCTATATTCTCGATGAGTTAGATAGCGGTATTATTTATATAAAAAATATTAATTATTAACGAAATCCACGTCTCGAAAGATCGGGATTGAGGATACCCCCTTAAAGAAGTTTATAAGTTTTGACCGGGCCAAACCCTGCAAGTGGATTTGATTATTTGGTAGTCAAATAAGTTAAGCGGAATAGCTTAAGGAATACCAAGATGCCAATTAAATTAAATTATCAGTAATTAAATTTAATTAGTGGGTGTCGAAAGTCTTAACGTAGGAAGAAATGGTAAGCATTTAATAACATGAGTTCAATGCTAGATGATTTTGAGATTACAAATCGGAGTGCAATTATAGTTCTTTAGTGGTGTGAACTGTAATTAAATATTTTATGAAAATTACAGAAATCACTGCTAATTTTTCATAATTACAGATACTGCTATAAGGTTTATTTAATTGTAAAAATCCGCTGATACGTGTCTGTGTTCCACTAGAAGTTTTACTTATAATTACTCTCCAGGTCCTTGTTATAGCCCTATAAATATGCGGGTAGAATGAACCAGTTTCATAACTTGTCTTCTAAGATAAAAATTATCCTGGTTCTGTCGGTACGAGTTCTCAGATGATTATAGCCCACACTATATCTAGAAATTGCATAAAAGAATACAGTAGAAAATCTGATAGGAGTTTCAACTCATATTCAAATCGTAGTTGAAGATTTGACAAGTAAAAAAGTATTCTTCTAAATTAACTTCGAATGTACAAATTTTATTTTGATCGTTCATCATCAAAAGTTTTATCTAGAACCCATTTTGGCGTTTTCCATCCAGTTTATTTTTTCATTAATCGTTTGCAAAAATAAAGATTTTGGCAGTCTTGTCTCCAACAATTGGTATTAGAGCCATTTTATTTTTTATTTTTGGTTATTGGGGTCGGTAGTTTTAGAACTGTTGTTAACTTTGTTTTGCAGGCGTTCTAATCTCGATTTTATGATCATTATTAATTCATGTTTGAATGAATGATTTGTGAATGATAATTATTTTTTTAAATCACGAGAGTTGACCATGATAGATTGAATGTGAGCTTTTGGGACATAGAATTGATGTAATAGATAATTTTTATTTTTAGAATATTTGTTTAGTTTATTTAAGAACAGGTTGAACATGTCTAATAACACGAAGAACGAAGGCGGCACTGGCAGTGGTTCGGGTTTTAACGGGTCACGGATCGTGGTAAGTTTTTAATAGTTTTAAATAGTTTTTTTTGGTGATATTTGTTTGCAATATTTATGAATAAAAAATAGTATAGCAAAAGTCAAAAATAGTGAGGAAAAATCACTAAAACAACCCGATTTTGGGGGCTTTGCCGGCGGTGATTTGGCGGTAAATTTTTTTGGGGGCAATTTTTGGTACTATTTTTAGGTAATTTTTTAAACATAAAATAGCGGTAAAATATACCTCAAAATACTGTCAAAAATTTAAAAAAAATGGGTCAAAATCACAACCCAAACAGGCAGCAAATAAGCCGGCGGCAGCAATGGCTTCTAGACAGTTTTTCGATAGTTTTTTGGATTGTTTTTGAGCAGTTTTTTTGAAAAAATAATTTTAATTGTCGAGAGCTTTCTAATGATATAAAATACGTCAAAACGGAGTTTGAAAAGAGGTCGAAAAAGCCTTGAAAAGTTGACGGTTCTAGGCGGCGGCGCTAGTGAGTGGCGATAGTCTGTTTTACGCAGTGTTTTGGTAATATTTTGAGCTATTTTTAGAAGCCTTTTTCATTAAAAAAAATAGTACTTTTGATATAAAGCACCTCAAAAGCGGAGTTCGGGAAGAGGTCGAATAAGTCTCGAAAAGTTGGTGGCGCAGTGCTGTTGCAGTCAGTAGTGTTTTTTATGGTTTGGATAGTTTTTTTGGCTATTTTTTGGAAAATTTTCTAACAAATTTATTGACAATTTTTTTTTATATTTCGAGAACTTTTCAACGATGTAAAGCTCGTAAAAAATGGAGCTCGAATGAGGTAGCAGCAAGGCGGCATCGGTGGTGGTTGGTGAAAGCCAGCTATTTTTTCTCTCTTGGGGCTGTTTTGTGTTGATTTTCTAATAAATATGAAACTGATTTGATATATATTAATATATCAAATAGTATCAGAAAATTCTGATGCAATCAAGATACTAAATTAAAGGCGAATAGGGATTAAAACAACTGATTTTTTTGAGAAGATTGAAACACCTCAGTGTTTTACTTGTCCATAAAATCGGAATATATACATATCATGTTTATATATATATGAACTGCGTGGATGATTACATATCTATTTTATTTATCCTGTTAATTTAATTAATTCAAAAATTTAGTTTTAATTAAAATATTTTGTAGTAAAAAATAAAATTAATTTTTTTAATTAATTAATTTTAATTAAATGAAAAAGTTTTAGATATTTTGTTTTTTACAGAATATCACGTTTAAAATGATTTTTCATAAAATCGGATATCTTGAAAAAATGTGAGAATTAATTCCGAATTTTGAATTAATTAAATGGAAACATGTTTAATCGAAATAAATTATTATTTTTTAAAAAATGTGGAACGAAAAATGTGAAAATATCCCTTTAATCACTACCTTAGCTGAAAAGCTGAAGAAAAAATTGTGCATTTAGTAAATTTTATTTGTTACGCATTTAAACACAAAAAGATGGTTTGATAAACCAAAATATTTGAAATCGTGAACATAGAAAGATGTTTAATTCTTTCATATCGTATAATTTTTTGAAATTAATAAATTTATTTTAATTAAACAGATTTGTATAACCCTAAAAAATATTTTAAAAATCTAAGTGAGAGAGAAAATTTATTTACAGATAAATCTCGCAGTCTCTATCACCAGTTTGTAGGCGATGCAATTAAAACTTGCGTGTCGGCAGTAATGCCCTTTTTTCCAACGAATAAATTAATTGCGGTATCGCCAGTACAAACATCATTTATAGATAATTTTGGATAATTGTTAGTGTGGATCAATTCTCCAACTAAAGGGTTTATTACGAAGCGATTTTTTTGGGATTATGTGATATTTAACACTTAGCTATATATAATAGTATTCTCTCAAACTAAATCACTGCTATTATATATTGGACTGAAATTATGTCAGATATTTAATTTTACTTGGCGAGGTCTGTTGCATAGATAGTAAAGTTAAAAGTAATTGACCTATCTGGTTTTATGAAGGATAGTAGACATTCTCCTAACGAGGCGTGCTATTCTCAGATTACCAGGCTGCTGGTGAAGTAATTTTAAAATGGTAGAGGGAATCAAATTAAAATAAACTTAAAGTTTTGCTCATCATAATTAAGGGTATTTTTTAATTATGTAATTCTCATTATTAAAATAGCTTTCAACCCACTCACTTCAATACTCAAAAAAAATAAACTAACATAATCGAATTTTATTGACTGAAAATATAATTTAGATATAGTTTTAACTACCAATGGTATTCTTTCAATACCAGGAATTGTATTTGTTTCTGAAAAATGTTCTTCCTCGTAGTCGAAAGGCATAAAGAAAAAAAAGATTTGAAAATAGGGATACACAATTTCTAGGATAGTTAGTGGGCCACGAACTAGTGTGAAAAAGCCAAAAGATAGATGTTTTCACTGCAACCAAACACGGCACTGAAAAAATTATATCAAGTATTTCTCAGAATGTAGAACAAATATGATAATTTTTGTTCACTGGTTATGAAAATATGTTTAGTGGTGTTATCTATCGGTGCCTGGTGTATAGATACGGAAGCCACTAATCATGTCTGCAATTCATTGCAGGGGTTCCAAGAAACCCGACAACTCTGTCATGAAAAAATACACCTACATATAGGCAATAATACAAAGGTAATAGTAGTTGCAATGGGAGATGTCACTATCAATTTTGGTAGAGATTAGGTTCTAATATTAATAGATTGTCTTTTTGTACCTTCCATTAGAAGAAACTTAATTTTCATTTTTAGATTGGTTAAAAACAGATATTTGGTTTATTTTAATAACTTTGCAGTTATTAAGGATAATAAACATGTTTTCTATTTTGGTAAATTGATGGATGATCTTTTTGTTAATTACTTCTATCTCTTCTACACTGCAACTAACTACAATTAATAACACATCTAATTTACCATATAAGAGAAAATTTCCTTCTTTAATGAATCAAACGTTTCTTTGGCACTTACGCTTAGGTTATATTAACTTAAAAAGGATAAACAGACTGGTAGTAGATAGAGCTTTGAGTTCATTAGAAGTGGAGGCACTTTCAGTATGTGAATCTTGCTTAGAGGGTAAAATGACCAAGAGGCTATTTTTAGCCAAAGATTATAGAGCTAAAGAACCGTTGGAGTTGGTTCATTCTGATGTGTGTGGTCCTATGATAATCTGGGCTAGAGATGGCTTTGAGTATTTCGTCAGTTTTATTGATGACTACTCAAGGTATGAATATATTTACCTGATGCACCATAAGTCTAAATGCTTTGAGAAATTCAAAGAATTCAAGGCGGAGGTAGAGAAGCGTCTGGATAAAAGTATCAAATCACTATGATCTGACCGTGGTGGGGAATACATCTTTGAAGAGTTTAAGAACTACTTGTCATCAGAGGGGATTACATCCCAGTTGACTGTACTTGACATTTCGCAACAGAATGGTGTAGCAGAAAGAAGGAATATGACTCTTATGGAACTGGTAAGGTCCATGATGAGTTATTCAAGTTTACCTGATTCGTTTTGGAGACTCGCTTTAGAGATAGTGGCTTACATTCTAAACTTGGTACCTTCTAAGTCAATACCTTTTACTTCCACAGAATTGAGGACCGAGTATAAGCCTAATCTAAAACACATTTGAATTTGGGAGTGTCCAGCACTTGTGCTAAAAGGGAATGCAGTTAAGTTGGAACTAAGGACAGAAGTCTATTTCTTTGTAGGGTATCCCAAGAAAATGAAGGGTGGTCTATTTTATAATCCTAAGGATTAGAGGGCCATTGTTAGCACTAATGTCGGATTCTTGAAAGAGGATTTTATCATGGACTACAGGCTCAATAGCAAAATTATTCAGGAAGAACTGAGAAAAAATAATAGTAGAATAAAAGAACATGTCACTGATATCTCATTACCTCATCGTAGTGGGAGAATTATCGGGACAAGTGCAAATGAAGAATAGGGTGTTGATGCATAGAATTTAGATTGTGTACAACGTGTTACTGCTAGTACACAGACACAGGTAATGCCTCATCGTAATGGGAGGGTTGCTCATCAACTTGATCGATATATGTTTTTAGGAGAGTCTTTTGACAAGATCCTAACAAATCTAAATACCGAACCCTGTAACTACAATGAAGTACTTTAGGACAAAGATGTAAATCTTTGGCAAATGGCTATGAATTCAGAGATAAAATCTATGTATCCTAATCAAGTCTGAAAACTTGTAGAACCACTCGAAGGGATAAAATCCATTGGATTCAAATAGATCTGCAAGAGGAAGAGAGGAGCAGCGTGAAGATTGAAACCTTTAAGGATAGGCTTGTTGTAAACAATTTACTTAGAAAGAAGGGATCGATTATGAGAAAACCTTTTCGCTGGTAGCCATGCTTATGTCTTTTTGAATTCTCTTATTCATTGTCGCTCATTTCGATTATGAAATCTGAAAAATAGATGTCAAGACAGCTTCCTTAATGAAAGTCTTAATGAGTGTATCTATATGATATAACTAGACAGATTCATTGCAAAGGGCCAAAAGCACATGTTGGGTAAGCTTAAGAGATCTATTTATGGATTTAAACAGGTATTGAGGTCTTAGAACACTCGGTTTGATCAAGCCATTAAGTTTTATGGTTTTTTTATCAAAGTTTGGATGAGTTCTGTGTGTACAAGAAGCGTGACGGAAGTATGGTGATCTTTCTAGTACTTTATATAGACGATATCTTACTTATCGAAAATGATGTGGGGGCTTTATCTATAGTTAAAGTATGGTTATCTGGGTAGTTCGATATAAAAAACTTGGGAGAAGCCAGCCACATTATTAGGATCAAGCTCGTGCGAGATCAGAAAAAAAGAATGTTGGACTTATCATAAGCAAAGTATATCGATGATTAGCAGATATTAGTTTAACCTATAGCAGGAGCATTGGACTACGGTAAAGAATATAATCAAGTACCTGAAAAGAACTAAGGATTGTATGTTAGTTTACCAAGCAGACAGTCTACTGCCTTTAGAGTACACAGACTCAAATTTCCAGTCAGACATAGAGCTTACATCAGGAGATAACCTTGCAGATCCTTTACAAAGAGCTTACCGGCTAAGACTTTTGATAGCCATGTAGAGGGCATGGGAGTTAGATGTATGGTAACATGGCTTTGAGTATAAGTGAGAGATTGTTAGGGTTGGTATACTAAAAATCATGTTTTTAGTATTTAATTTAATTTTAATAAAATTAATTTTTTATTTTATAAGAATCTTTATGAGTAATGTTTGTATATCATTTCTTTGTTATGCATGAATATCCAATATTCTGTATAGCATTTAATCTGGTGTGTAAAGTATGACTTACACGCACAAGATTCGATTTTAGGTTCTTACAGAATATAAATTTTATATTTACAGTTTATATGGAAATAGACATATGATCGATACAACTGTAGCACAGAGTTTTAGTAGACCTATCTTGGTTACGAGGAACAGACAATAGCGTTGTCTATTGTTTCAACTCTCTGTGGTAGTACACTTTGTGTGTATTAAACGGGATATTTGAGGGAATTAATTTTATAATGACTATATAAATTAAATTAAATTATCAGTAATTAAATTTAATTGGCGGGTATCGAAAATCATAACGTGGGGAGAAATGATAAGCATTTAATAACAGGAGCTCAATACTAGATAGTCTTGAGATTGTGTCAAAGTGCAATTATAGTTCTTTAGCAGTGTGAACTGTAATTCAGTATTTTGTGAAAATTATAGAAACTGCTGCTAGTTTTTCATAATTGCAGATACCGCAATGAGGTTTGCTTAATTGCGAAAATCACTGATTTGTGTCTGTGTTTCACTGGAAGTCTTACTCATAATTACTCCCTAGGTCGCTGCTGGAGCCTTATAAAAATGCGAGTAGGTTGAACCAGTTTCATAACTTGTCTTCTAAGTCAAAAACTGTTCTGGTTTTATCGGTACGAGTTATCGAAGGATTATAGCCCACACTATATCTATAAGTCGCATAAGGGAATACAGTAAAAAATTTGATAGGAGTTTTAACTCGGATTCAAATCGTAATTAAAGATTTAACCGGTAAAAAGGTATTCTTCTTAATTAACTTCGGATGCACGGATTTTATTTTGATCGTTCGTCATCAAAAATTTTATCTGGAGCACATTTTGGCGTTTGCTTGTTCAGCGAATTTTTTTCGTTAATTGTTTGCAAAAATAAAGATTTTGGTAGTCTTGCCTCCAACAAGATGTTCTTCCACCTTCTTGGAGTTCTGATGGACTGCAAGAACTGCTCCTTCATCATATTCTTTTCGAACTTGCTGGAGAATGGCAAGGTTGACATCTACAATGGCATCAACACTCTTCTTCATCTCCTTGCTGAGTGTGTTGGAGGTAAAACTGTCAAGATCATTATTTTTGTAAACGATTTTTCGATAAAAAATAATTAGATGGGTAATCGCTGAAAAGGGCTCTAGATAATTTTTTTTGATATTGAACGATCAAAATAAAACTCGTGCTACCATAGTTAATTTAGAAGAATTTCTTTTTGGCCGATTCTCTAACTACGAACTTTTGATTCCGAGTTAAAGCTCCTGTCAGACCTTCGACTGTATTCCCTTATGCGATTCCTGAATGTTGTGTCGGTTACAATTCTTCGATAACTCATACCCACAGAACCTAGTCAACCTTAGTCTTGAAGACAAATTTTTAATTTGGTTTAGCTTACCTGCATATTTATAGGGCTATCGTAAGAACCTATTGAGTAATTATGACAAAGACTTCTAGTGTAATCCAGATACGTATCTAGCAGTTTTCACAATTATGCAAATCTCTCAGTGGCATCTGTAATTATCATAGTTCACACCACTAAAGAACTGTAACTGCACTTTAAACCATAATCTCAAAATCGTCTAGTAATGAGCTCCTGTTATTAAATGCTTAATTTATCTCTCCATATTAAGATTCTAGATACCCATTAAATAAATTTAATTACTGACAATTTAATTTAATCGGTATCTTTAAAAAAATTTAAGCCCTTCCGCTTAACTTTTTTGATCGTCGGATAATTAAATCCACCTACAGGGTTTAGCCCGATCAAAACTTATAAGCTTTTTAAAGGGGGTATCGTCAATCCCGATAATTCGATACGTGAATTCCGTCATTAATTAATATTCACCATATAATTAATACTACTATTCAACTCACCGAGAATATAGATCCATATAAGATTGCACCATCTAATTAATCAAAATAACGAGTATTAAATATACGCAAATTAATTAATTTAGGATTGAGAGCTTAAGTACTCTCATAATGATCTTGTGTATAAATTAATTTATATAGTAAGTATAAAATTAATTACCCCAATGTGTGCCGTTCAATATACATAAAGTGTACTAGTATAGAGAGTCAGAACTATAGACGATACTATTATCTGTTCCCCGTAACCAAGATAGGCTTACTAAAAATCTGTGCTATAGTTGTACCGGTGGTATGTGCATCTCCATCTAAACTGCAAAGGAATACTTATATTCTGGAGGAACCTAAAATTTGAGCTAAAAAGCCTCATTGGCTACTTCAGAAGTTGTCACGTACTCGGCCTCCAAAGTGGAATCAGCAATGCAGGATTGTTTGATACTCCTCCAATTAATAGTTCCACCTCCTAAGGTAAATACATATCCTGAGACATACTTACGAGAATCTTTGTTTGACTGAAAATCTGAGTCTATGTACCTTAAAGGTACTAGACTGTCTGCTTGGTAAATCAACATATAATTCTTAGTCCTATTTAGGTACTTTATTATATTCTTTATCGTAGTCTAATGCTCCTACCCTGGATTAGACTTATATCTGCTAACCATGCCAACGGTAAAGCAGATGTTGGGTCTAATGCAAAGCATAGCATACATTAGGCTTTTTACTACTGAAACATAAGGAATCATCTTCATCTTTTCTATCTCATCAGGTGTTTTAGGACACTGATCCTTAGATAGAGTGATTCCATGCCTAAAAGAGAGAAACCATTTCTTAGAATTCTACATGCTAAAACGAGCACGGATATCATCGATATACATTACTTGTGATAAGCCCAACATCCTTTATTTTCGATCTCGGACAAGCTTGATTCCTAGGATGTGACTAGCTTCTTCCAAGTCCTTCATATCAAACTGTCCAGATAACCATACTTTTACAATAGATAATGCCCTCACATCGTTTTGATAAGCAAGATATCATCTACATAAAGTACTAGAAAGATTATCATGCTTCTGTCATGCTTCTTGTACACACAAGACTCATATGGACTCTGATAAAAATTATAAGACTTTATAACTTGAACAAATTGAGTATTCTAAGACCTCAATTTTTGCTTAAGTCTATAAATGGATCCCTTAAGCTTTCACTGCTTGTGCTCTTGGCCCTTCACTATGAAATCATCTGGTTGTACCATATAGATACACTTGTCAAGACTTCCATTAAGGAAAGCTGTCTTGACATTCATTTGCCAAATTTCAAAATTAAAATGAGCAGCAATAGATAAGAGACTCCGGATAGACTTAAGCATAACTACCGACGAAAAGATTTTCTCATAATCGATCCCTTCTTTATGAGTGAACCCTTTTGCAATAAGCCTAGCTTTGAGAGTTTCAACCTTCTCAACTGCTTCTCTTTTTCTTTTATAGATCGACTTGCATCAAATGAGTTTTATCCCTTCGGGTGGTTGTATAAGTTCCTAGACCTGATAGGATTCATAGATTTTATATATGAATTTATAGCATTTTTTCAAAGATCTACATCTTTGTCCTAAGTGCTTCATTGTAGTTATAGGGTTTGGTATCCAGTTCTACCGGGATCTTAACAGAAGACTCTCCCAAGAACATATACCGATCAGATTGATGAATAACCCTCTCACTACGACGAGGCACTACATGTGTCTGTGTACTAGCAGTAACACGTTGTGTAGAATCTGAACCCTGTGCATCAGCACCCTATTCATGATTTGCACATGTCCTGATAATCCTCCCACTACGACGAGGCAATGGGATATCAGTAACTTGTGGTTCCTCTTCTGTTCTACTGGTATTTTTTCTCATTTTTTTCAAAATAATTACTTTTGGGCTTGTGGTCCATAATATAATCATCTTCCAAGAATCAGGCATTGATGCTAACAATAACTTTCTAATTCTTAAGATTATAAAATAGACCATCCTTTGTCCCCTTAGGATATCCTACAAAGAAATAGACTTCTATCCTCAGTTCCAACTTACCTACGTTTCCTGTCAGAACATGTGCTAGACACCCTCAAATCTAAATATGTTTTATACTAGGCTTACACCCAGTCAACAATTCTGTGAGAGTAGAAGGTACTAATTTAGAAGGTACCAAGTTCAGAATATAAGACGCTGTCTCTAATGCAAGTTCCTAAAATGAATCGGTTAAACTTAAATAACTCATCATGGACCTTACCATTTTCATAAGAGTCATATTCTTTCTTTCTACTATACTATTCTGCTGTGAAATACTCGGTGCAATCAACTGGGATATAATTTTTTCCGATGATAAGTTGTCCCTAAACTCTCCAAAGAGGTATTCTCTACCACGGTCGAATTGTAGTGATTTGATACTTTTACCTAGATGCTTCTCTGCTTCTACCTTGAATTCTTTAAATTTCTTAAAGTATTCAAACTTACGGTGTAACAGATAAATGTATCCATACCTTGAGTAGTCATCCATGAAACTAACTAAGTACTCAAAGCCACCTCTAGCCTAGATTGTCATAGGACACACATCAGAATGAACTATTCCCAACGGTTCTTTAGCTCTATATCCTTTGGTCGAAATGGGCCTCTTGGTTATCTTACCTTCTAAGCAGGATTCACAAACTGAAAGTGCCTCCATTTTCAATGAACTCAAAGGTTTATTTTCTACCAGTCTATTTATTCTTTTTAGATTAATAATACCCAAGCGTAAATGCCAAAGAAACATTTGATTCATTAAAGAAGGAAACTTTATTTTATATGGCAAATTCGATGTGCTATTCAATTGAGTTACTTACAGTGTAGGAGAGATAAAAGATACGATATACAGATCTTCCATCAATGTACCAGAACAAATAAAATATTTATTTATTTTAACAACCACATAGTTATTAAAATGAACAGTATATTTGTCCTTTATTAAACTTGAAATCGAAATTAAATTTCTTATAATCGAAGGTACATAAAGATAATTTTTTAGAAGTAAAATCCTATCTCTACTAAAATTAAGAACGACATCTTCTACTGCAACTGCTATCACCCATATGCAGGTATATTTTTCTATCACTAAGCTGCCTCATTTTTTGAAACCCCTACAAAGAATTACAGACATGATTAGTAGCTCCCACATCTACACACTAGTTACCGGTAGAAAACACCGTAAACATGGTTTAACCACTAGTAAACAGAAATTACCTGGTTTGTTCTGCTTACTAAGAAAAATCAAACACTTCTTTTTTCAATATCCAAACTGGTTACAGTGACAGCACTTGCCTCTCGGCTTCTTCACACTAGTTTTGGTTCCTTAACTATTTTTTGACCCGTGCCTCTCTATGTCTGATCCTTTTTTTTTTCTTGCCTTTCGGCGTAGAGAAAGAATCTTTTTCAGCCACATACATAGAACTTGGCTTCCTAAGAACACCCTCAGCTGCTTGAAGTTCTTTAAGAAGTTTTGTCAATGAAAAACTGAGCTTATTTATTATATAGTTCTGGCAGAACTGCTTAAAGCTATCAGGCAGTGAGTAGAGTATGATATCGACCTGAGTTTTTCTATCAATTTTAGCTCCTAGGATCTCTAGTTCATTCAAAAGACTAATCATCTTCAGAACATGATCCCTAACTGGGGTACCTTTAGACATGTTTACATTCATAAGAGACTTTATGGCCACCTTCCTAGTACTACGATTTTGATCCCCAAATATTTTTTTGAGGTTCATAATCATGTTATAGGCACTAGGCATAGATTGATGTTGATACTATAAAACATTTCACATGAAAGCCAAAATGTAATAGCGAGCTATCTGATCAGCTTTCTACGATTTCCTGATGGGCTTGGGTTTCCTATTCGGTCGCCCCCTCATCAGATACTAGCGAACAAATCTCAGTTAATACAAACTTATAGTCCTTAGTAGTTAAGACAATGTCCAAATTCCATTTTTAGTCAACATAGTTTGGTTCCGTAAGTTTGTTTTCTTTGAGTGTAGATGCGAGCGGATTGAAAGTTATTTTATTCCTAAGAATCACATAATTAAAAATAACCATAAATTATAATGAGCAAAATTTTAAATTTTATTTTAATTTGATTTTTTCTACCATTTTAAAGATAAATTCGCCAGCAGTCTGGTACACTGTGAATAACATATCTCGATGGAAATACTTCTACTATTCATTGTTTGTCTAGACAAGCCAATTTTTATTAATTTTATTATCTAAGCAACAGACCATGCCAAGTACAGCCGCCTGTCGCGCCACTTGTGGCCGCGGCCTTTTAGTTTTTTGCCACTGTTTTAAGCTATTTTTGACACTATTTTTTAAAATTGTTTTAAAGACATATTTTACTATTATTTTATACCTAAAAAACTGCTCAAAATCTGTTTAAAAAATACAATCAACAAATCCTTTTTACTGTTATTTTACAGTTAATTTAAAATCCTTTTTGTTGCTGTTTTGAATGTATGAAATTTACCAAAAAGTTGCTGAAAAAAATTATTTCAAAATGGTGCAAAAACCACATCAATCTGTGGCCCGAAATCACCGCCCGTGTCACTGCCAATTCTTCGTGTTCTTGGATATTCAATCTATTCTTAAATATTCTAAACTATTATTTAAAAAGAAATAATAGTTTTTACATAAAAAATGTATGTTTCGGAAGTTCACATTCGATTTAAAAGACTTAAACTATCACGATCAACTCTCGTGATTAAAAAATAATTATAATCATTATCCAAGCAATTCAATCAAATATGAATAAAAAGATGATCATAAAATCGGGATTAGAACACCAGCAAAAAGAGTTAACACAGTTCTAATTCTACTCGACCCATCGATAAACCGTAAATAAAAAATAAAATGGTTCTAATACCAATTGTTGGGGGCAAAACTGCTAAGATCATTATTTTTGTAAACGATATTTTGACAAAAATAACTGGATGGATAATCGTCGAAATGGGTTTCAGATAAAGTTTTTTAATGTCGAACGATCAAAATAAAATTCGTGCCACCATAGTTAATTTAGAAGAATATCTTTTTGGTCGATTCTCCAATTACGAACTTTTGATTCCAAGTTGAAGCTCCTATAAGACATTTTACTGTATTTTCTTATGTGATTCCTAAACGTAGTGTGGGCTATGATCATTTGAGAACTCGTACCGGCATAACCTAGTCAACCTTAGTTATGAAGACTGATTTTAAATTTGGTTAAGCCTACCCGCATATTTATAGGGCTACATCAGGGACTTGTGGAGTAATTATGATAAAAACTTCTAGTGTAACCAAGATACATATTCGGTAATTTTTGTAATTATGCAAACTTCTCAGCGGTATCTGTAATTAGGAAAACCTTGCAGCAGTTTCTGTAACTTTCATAAAACACTAAATTATAGTTCATACCACTAAAGAACTGTAACTGCACTCTAAGTCATAATCTCAAAATCATATTGCAACGAGCTCATGTTATTAAATGCTTATGATGCATGATCGGGGTTAGATATGCATGCGGGGCAGGTTCCCAGGGCCGTGGGATGTTATGGTGAAAATTTTAAAAAATTTCAAAAAAGATATTTTGGAGGCCTATAAATATCTAGAGTTAGATATTTTCAAAAAATATTTTTAAAACTTCTCCAGTAAGTTTTATTTTTCTCTTTGCCTTCTCTCTAAGTTCCCAGGGGCCCGGGGCTCGATTTTCAATGATCAGATAGCGAATTCCTACTATTGGCATGGTGGGCTACGCGTTCATCCGGACAGAATTTTATTTTGACGAAGCTCGATTTTGCATGTGGTTTGAGGTATCAAGTTTTTAACTCACCGAGGTAAGATTTTAGACCCTACTGCTGTGTAAGGGTGTTACGTGTAATCGTGCGTGTTTTTTACGGTTAAATTTCTATAGATCTGATTGTATATCAAGTTGGGTTTTTGGGCAAAAAACCATTTTTTGATAATTTCGGTGGATGGAATATGGTGTCGGGTATTTTTTTTGAGGTATTGGTGTTAGGCCTGGGCGTGCGTATGTGTGAGGGTGTCGGATGCGAGTTTGGAGGCTTTGAATCGAGGCTTAGAGTTTGAAACCCATAGCTCGAATCCATTTTCTGCTTGGGTTCAGTCGACTGGACCGTAGGGTTAGTCGACTGGATCTTGGTTCTTGAGGTTCAGTTGACTGAACCATAGAGTCAGTCGACTGGACAATGTGTTGGGCATTTTAGGCCTTTTTCCAGTGTATTTTTCAGTCGATTGGAGGGTGGGTCTAGTCGACTGGACCTGGGCAGTTTTGTGTGGGTGTTTTTGAGGTTTTCAATGGTATTCGGTTGATTGATTATGGAGTTAATCAATTGAAATACTGCTGGATTCCTTTTAGGGTTTAGTTGGCCGGGTTGTGGCTTTGGGAGTCGTACCATGGCTTCGGGCGTTCGCCTAGGTGTTGTCCTCGGGGTGGCATGCATGGTTAGATGCGGGTTGTTGGGGCACGATTCTGTGCGTGGTGATTACGCATCGTTGGATGTGGGGCATGTTAGGGCCCGTGGCACCTTTGGAGAAAAGGTGGTGTTAGTGACCTCGTGGTTTGAGGGGTTTGTTGTACCCTTCCAGTTAAGCTTAGTTGTGTGGGTTGCTGGTTGTCCCTGTGAGTGGATGTCGAGTTTTTAGATGGGTGATGTCCCTGTTTGAGGTTATATGGCTATGTGCGCTTATAGCTGGCTTTATGCATTTATAACTGTGGTTTATTATGCATGGATTATGTAAGTGGATCATATAGTTTTGGTATCGTTACGTGTACCGTAGTTGCATGTTTTAAAACTCAGATGTTTTATAGGTATGGTTATGTGGAATATGAGGAACGGATGCATGTGATGCATGTTGCATGAGTTGCAGGTGATGTGTTAGTTGCGTGTGTAACATGTGACGTGATTTGTGTAACGTAGTGATAGTACGTGGCTTTATGCATTTAAACCCTAGTTTAGTATGCATGTTTTGATGCGGTTTTATCCCGTGGTTTAGGCATGGGTTGGGATGCCTGTTGATACGCAGATTTGTATTTGTTTTGCATCTGTAGGGCAGATATTGGTTCCTCGGTGAAAGTCCATAAAGTTATGCATATGTGGGATGGATATTGGTCCCTCGGTGAAAGTCTGTAAAGATATGCATACGAGAGGCGAATAATGGTCTCACAGTGAAAGTTTGTGAAGATATCTGTTGGGTCTGGTCGACGAGGCTAGTTAGGGCTGCGATCTCTCGGTGAAAGTCCGTAAAGGTTTATTCGATAGGGCTGTGGTCCTTCGGTTAAAGTTCGTAAAGGTGTATTCGATAGGGTTGCGGTCCTTCAGTGAAAGTCTGTAAAGGTGTATTCGATAGGGCTGCGATCCTTCGGTTAAAGTTCGTAAAGGTGTATTCGATAGGGCTGCGGTTCTTCAGTTAAAGTCTGTAAAGGTGTATTCGATAGGGTTGCGGGCCTTTAATTAAAGTCTGCAAAGGTGCATTCATTAGGGCTGAGGTCCTTCAGTAAAAGTCTATAACGGTACATTGACGGGGGGCTGTGATCTTATGGTGAAAGTCCGTGACGATGTGTGATTAGGGCAGAAAATAGTGCTACAGTAAAAGTCCGTGAAGATGTGTGCGTTGAACTGGTTGTGTGCATTGTGTGTTACACGGGTTGCGTGCGTTGTGTGTGTTGCACGAGTTGTGTACGTTGCATAGTTGGGGGCTGTGGTCATTCGGTGAAAGTCCGAGAAGTTACATGGATTGCATGAACTGCATTGTGGGACGGATAGACCAGTTTTCAAATTGTTTTTAAGAGTCGTGTGAATCACGATCTAAAAACTATTTTCAACTGTTTTTAGGATTCCCGTGAGTGAGTCAAATAATGATTTGTATCCTCGCTTTCCCGTTGCAAGTGAAAACTTGTTTTAAAAGCTTGAAAGGGAGTCTAAAACTGTACCTCATTTTCCTAACATATTTAGCTTATACTGCATGCCTGTCTAGTTTTTGCCGAGCTTTTGCTCACGACGAGGGATTTGATTTTCTTCTGGTACCGGTCACGCAGGTTGATCTGGAGGTGCTAGAGAGGTAGAAGAGCTGTAGTCTTTTTTTTTGTTCTTTTGTTACATGTATGTTGTAACATATTTTTTCAGTGTTGGAACTGTGTAATGTATGTCGTTTGGCAATTATATACAATGCATGTTTGGTTTTGTATTGAGAGTGTATTCTCGGGTTGGTTGTTTGTGGGTGTTTCACGTGACCCAGAGTTTCAGACGTGACAGATTGGTATCAGAGCTCTGAGTTTGAATACTTAAGAGTCGTGGGAAGTGGTTGCATCACCGTGTGAGGTTGATTGCGTGTGCTTGGTTGCATGTGTTTAGATGCTTTAATAACATGAACGTGTCAGCATGTTAGATATGTGAACGATATGTATATGTGAGCATGGGGGTTGAATCTTAGGAGTGATATTTCTGCCTTTGGGCTTTTAGATTAACAAACTTGGGAGCCAAGTTAGAAACACGTTTAGATGACGTGATTTCTAATAGGAAATCTGAGTGGTTATCCAGATTGACGTGTCATTCTTGTTGGTTCTCGTCAGTATGTGGGGTTTTGTTTAGCATGAACCTACGTGCTTATGTGTTTGCATGCTTATGTGGTTTATGCTATGTGCTACATCTCATGTCCTGTCTTTTTCATATAGACGCGATGTCTGTGAGACGAGGGCGAGGCCGTGGTCGAGGTCCTGGCTGTGGTGTTGGCCAAGGGGATGTTCCAATCCCTAATGCTGGGGATGCAAATGCTCCATTGGGAACGATGGGCGCCACAGGGTTATTGTGTGTGCTGGTGGGTTCTATCCAGTAGCTGGTTAGAGGTGAGATTGTTAGAGAGAGAGAGGGAGTGCCTGAGGCGAGGGCTACAGTAGCGATATGGGAGTTCAGGCGCATGGATCTGCCTACCTTTGCGGGAGATCCTGGTCCTATTGTGGTGACAAAGTGGTTGGAGTTGGTGACTCAGATCCTGAACATGTTGTAGATTGTGGAGGATTAGTTGCGGGTTTCCTTTTCTACTTTTCAGCTGAGAGGTGCTGCTCATGCATGGTGGAAGTATGCCAGGACCATTGTGGGAGTCACATGAACAGCCTTTATAGGAGTGTTTATGGAGAAATACTTCTTGGCTTAGAAGAGGAATTTGTACAGGGAGGAGTTCTACACTCTTACCCAGGGGCCATGGATGTCATGCAGTATGAGGCCAGGTTTACGAGCTTGTCCCGGTTTGCACCGGAGTTGGTGAGCAGTGACGAGCTGCGGTCGATGAGGTTTTAGTGATGGATGAGGCCAGCAATCAGGGAGCGTGTGGTTACATTGGAACTTCGTGTCTTCACAAAGCTGGTAGAGGCAGCAATGAGGGTTGAGAACACTATGATTGAGATTCGAGCTTCCAAGGAGGCCAGGACATCACAGGGTGGGACCGAGGCACAAACTGGTGGACATTCCAGCAAGAGACAGAGGTCTTTTGGTCCTAGCTTTCACCCATCTGGGTTACCACAATAGTTCTCTGCACCAGCACCATCAGTGGCTTCATTTGGGCGGTTAAAGTAGAGGGAGTTGATTTGATATCAGTGTAGACAGTCGGGGCATTGTGTGTCAGAATGCCCACAGCCAAAGCCGTCCTATGGTTCATAGATTCAGTCACAGGGGAGAGAGTTACAAATTTTCTATGGATGTGGCCAGCCTGGACATATTCAGAGGAACTGTCCCCAGAGAGAGAGAGTGCGCCGAGTACAGTGGGCACACCAGAGGGTTCGTATGTGCAGGAACGGCAGCAGTATCCTGTGGTTCATACTTCTTGGATGACAGGTGGGAGTATGTTAGTTCAGTCGGTGCGGCAGCCGATAACGTCAAGTTATGGTGGATAGGGACAAGCGACATTGCCCCGAGCGTATGCACTTATAGCTCCTAGTTCTTCCAGGGCACTGGTTGTGCCAGATGATGCAGATATGCCTTCAGCGAGCAGAGGTACTTTCTGAGTACGTTGACTTTGGGTCAGTTCTTTATTGTATCTGTTTAGGAGTTGGTGATGGATTCCGTGGGTGGTGTGCTGTGTTGAGGCAGTGGCTGGTGATGATGTGAGGTTGCGGTGAGTCGTAGATCTTGTGTCTTTGAGATAGTTGGCTATTGTTTAGGATGCCTGACCTTGTTTGACTATATCCTAGGAATGGTTTGGCTAACCATCTCGTGTGCTTGTGTCGATTGCGATTGACGGTTTATTATTGACCTCATGTTGAATTTCGAGGACAAAATTCTTTTAAGGGGGTAGAGTTATAAGACCCTGACTCGTTTTTTTTTTCGGCATTTTTCGATGCGTGTTTTTCATTTTTGATTTTACATGTTTAAATGCTTTTGTTGCATGATCGGGGTTAGATACGTATGCAGGGCAGGTTTCCGGGGCCGTGGGATGTTATAAAAAAGATATTTTGGAAGTCTATAAATATCTAGAGTTAGATATTTTTTAAAAATATTTTCAAAATTTTTCTAGTAAGTTTTTTTTTTCTCTCTGCCTTCTCTCTAAGTTCTCGGGGGCCAGGGGCTCTATTTTCAACGATCAGATAGCAGATTCCTATTATTGGTACGATGGGCTACGCGTTCATCTAGACAAAATTCTACCCCGGTGAAGCTCAATTTTGCACGTGGTTCGAGACGTTAAGTTTTTAACTCACCGAGGTAGGATTCTAGACCCTACTGCTGTATAAGGGTGCTACGTGTAATCGTGTCTGTTTTTAACAGTTAGATTGTTGTAGATCTGATTTTGCATCAAGTTGGGGTTTTGGGCTAAAAATCATTTTTTGACGATTTCGGTTGATGGAATCGGGTGTCGGGTGTTTCTTTTGAGGTCTTGGTGTTAGGCCTCGGCGTGTGTATGTCCGAGTGAGTCGGATGAGAGTTTGGAGGCTTCGAATCAGGGTTTGGAGGTTGAAGCCCATAGCTCGGAACTAGTTTATACTTGGGTTCAGTTGACTGGTCAGTCGACTGGTTCTTGGTTCTTGAGGTTCAGTCGACTGGACTGTAGGGTCAGTCGACTGGACAGCGTGTTGGGCATTTTTGGCCTTTTTCCAGTGTGTTTTTTAGTCGACTAGAGGGTGGGTCCACTCGACTGGACCTGGGCTGTTTTGTGTGGGTGTTTTATTGGTTGGTTTCTTGGTTTCCAATTAGTTTTCAATGGTATTTGGTTGATTGATTATGGAATTAATCAATTGAAATACTATTGGATGCCTTTTGGGGTTCGGTTGGTCGGGTTGTGGCTTTCGGAGTCTTGTCATGGCTTCGGGCGTTCATTTATGTGTCGTCCTCACGGTGGCATGCATAGTTAGATGCGGGTTGTTGGGGCACGGTTCTGTGCGTGGTGATTGCGTATCGTTGGTTGTGGGGCATGTTAGGGCCCATGGCACCTTTGGAGAAAAGGTGGTGTTAGTGACCTCGTGGTTTAAGGGGTTTGGTGTAGCGTTCCAATTAAGCTTGGTTATGTGGGTTGCCGATTGTCCCTGTGAGTGGATGTCGGATTTTGTGACGGGTAATGTCACGGTTTGAGGTTGTATGGCTATGTGCGGTTGTAGCTGGTTTTATGCATTTATAACTGTGGTTTATTATGCATGGATTATGTAAGTTGATCATATGGTTTTGGTATCGTTACGTGTACCGTAGTTGCATGTTTTAAAACTAAGATATTTTATAGGCATGGTTCTGTAGAATATGAGGAATGGATGCATGTGATACATGTTGCATGAGTTGCAGGTGTTGTGTGAGTTGTGTGTGTAACATGTGACGTAGTTTGTGTAACGTAGTGATAGTACGTGGCTTTATGTATTTAAATCCTAGTTTAGTATGCATGTTTTGATGCGGTTTTATCCCGTGGTTTAGGCATGGGTTGGGATGCCTGTTGATAAGTAGATGTATATCTGTTTTGCATATGTGGGGCGGATATTGGTCCCTCGGTGAAAGTCCGTAAAGATATGCATATGAGGGGCAAATAATGGTCCTTTGGTGAAAGTCCGTGAAGATATCTGTGGTCGACGAGGGTAGTTAGGGTTGTGGTCCCTCGGTGAAAGTCCATAAAGGTGTATTTGATAGGGCTGCGGTCCTTCGGTTAAAGTTTGTAATGTGTATTCGATAGGGCTGCGGTCCTTCGGTTAAAGGCCATAAAGTTGTATTTGATAGGGATGCGGTCCTTCGGTTAAAGTTTGTAAAGTGTATTCGATAGGGCTGCGGTATTTCGGTTAAAGTCCGTAAAGGTGTATTCGATAGGGCTGAGGTCCTTCGGTTGAAGTCCGTAAAGGTACATTAACGCGGGGCTGCGGTCCTACGGTGAAAGTCCGTGAAGATGTGTGATGTGGGCGGATAATGGTCATACGGTGAAAGTCCGTGAAGATATGTGTGTTGCACGGGTTGCATGTATTGTGTGTGTTGCACGGGTTGTGTACGTTGCATAGTTGAGGGCTGTGATCCTTCGGTGAAAATTCGAGAAGATACATGGATTGCATGAACTGCATTGTGGGATGGATAAACCCGTTTTCAAATTATTTTTAAGAGTCGCGTGAATCGCGATCTAAAAACCCATTTCAACTGTTTTCAGGACTCCCGTGAGTGAGTCAAATAATGGTTTGTACCCTCGCTTTTCCGTTGCATGTGAAATCTCGTTTTAAAGGCTTGAAAGAGAGTATAAAATTGCACCTCGTTTTTCTAGCATGTTTAGCTTATACTGCATGCCTGTCTAGTTTTTGCTGAGTTTTGGCTCACGATATGAGATTTGATTTTCGTCAGGTACCGGTCATGCAGGTTGATTTTGAAGTGCCGGAGAGGTGAAAGTGCTCTAGTCTTCCTTTTTGTTCTTTTGTTACATGGATATTGTAACATATTTTTTCGGTGTTGAAACCGTGTAATGCATGCCGTTTGGCGATTATATACAATGCTTGTATGATTTTATATTGAGAGTGTATTCTCGGGTTGGTAGTTTGTGGCTGTTTCATGTGATCCGGAGTTTGGGGCGTGACATTCTCGGTACCCGCTAATTAAATTTAATTACAGACAATTAATTTAATCCGCATTTTTATAATTCCTTAAGCCCTTCTGCTTAACTTATTTGACCGCCGGATAATTAAATCCACCTGTAGGGTTTGGCTCGATTAAAACTTATAAGCTTCCTTAAGACGGTATCGTCAATCCCGATCATTCGAGACGTGAATTTCGTCAATAATTAATGTTCACCACATAATAAATACTACTATTCAATTCACCAGGAATATACAACCATATAAGATCGCACCCTCTAATGAATCAAAACAACGAGTATTAAATATACGCAAATAATTAATTATTTTAGGATTAAGAGTATAAACACTCTCATAATAATCTTGGGTTGTAAATTAATTTATATAGTCAGTATAAAATTAATTACCCAAATGTGTCCCGTTCAGTACACACAAAGTGTACTAGCAAAGAAAGTCAGAATAATAGATGACGCTATTATCTGTTTTTCGTAAGCAAGACATGCCACTAAAACTCTGCTACAGTCGTATCGATGCTATGTTCATTTCCATCTAAACTGTGAATAAATACTTATATTCTGCAAGAACTTAAACTCTAGTATTCTATGTGCAAGCCGTACTTTACATACCAAATTAAATACTGTACAGAATAAAGGACAATCATGAATACAATAAAGAAATTGTATTGCATACATTGCTTATTAAGATTTTCATAAAATAAAAAATTAATTTTATTAAAAAGTAATATTAAATATTAAAACTAAATAAATCCATAATTTTTAGTATACAAGCATAACTGAGAGATCTGCTAGCATAACAAGCTTGCTCTACATCTATCCCTAGAATTCTAGTGGTCTTCTCGAGATCCGTAATGGATTTAAGAATAAAGGATACTTTATAACCTATGCCATAAAGGTTCGTATTAACCTTCTCGCGAAGGGATGCCAGAGAAGAGGTCAAATCCTTAGCAAGGGTGACAAACTCAGCAAGTTCTTGGGAAGAGGGACAAACAAGAGGTGTAGAGGAAGAAGCAACAGCAAGGGGAGGAGGAGGAACGTGTGAGAAAGAGGGATTTGGAATGTCACGTCTGGTGTGAGAGGGAACATGGGATAAGGGAACAAAGGGAATGGGGAAGTTGCACAACCAGAGGAGAGGGGAAGATGAGTCCTATTAGATGATAGTTGGGCTGAAGAGGGGTAGGCAAGACCACCATGCCGAGTGGTCCAAACACCATCAACAATGAAATTTTCATATGTTTCAGAGTATATTTACCATACAGATCATGTTTTGAAAATGGGATGCCCTTTTCAGAGGAGAGATCAACACCAAAGTGTTGGAAGACCTTGGTTGGGTACACAGCATGAGGAAGAGAGGAGTTGTTCATGGAGTGTGACTGGATCGTATCAGAGATAGAAAGATGGCCAAGATCAAGTTTTCAGCCCTCTAGGATGCATTACAGATAACAACATGCGTAAAAGAAACATTCCCAAATTTTTCAGACTAGGAGAGGAATATGTGATTATCAAAATGATGCAAATTCGCATCTCGGGTTTCAGGGAGTGTAGACACCCTAATTTGACCCTGCCCATTCTTAGGTGAATCTGATGATGAAAACAGTTGGAATGGTGCCTCAGTACGATTCTCAAAAAATCATCCAAGCTCGGTATTTGATTCTAATCATCAAAACCTTCAAACCAGTGAAATCATCATTGAATCGCTACATTGAACAATGGGGTCGCCAACTCCATTGTGGCGACCGCCAATAGAATATCTTGGAAGCTTCACCTTTTTATGGCGACCGCCATGTCCATACCCGGCGACTGCCAACTCCAACCTGGTGATCGCCAACTTACATAGCGGCGACCGCCATAAGAAGCTTTGAAACCTTTTCAAAAGTGGCAACTACTAACTGCTAACATGGCGACCGCCAACTCCAAAAACCTTGATGTGTCCCAGAACGTGTCAGCATCTCATTGGTTGAAGAATTCTATAAATACCGTACCTCCTGGTACGCTTTCAACACAGAAAATTAGAGAGAAGTTCAGTGAGAGAAGCTTTGCCGAGTCGCCGAGCAATCTCGAGCCCCAACGTCGAAACCCTACCAAAGTACTGAGAGCCGAACCCCCGATACTGAAGTTCTGAAACCCTAGCTTGGATCATCGATCGAGGACCGAATTGCCCATCGCCATTCCTCGACTCGAGGATTCTTTAGCGATCCAGGTACTTTGCTTGGATCTCCGATCTTTCTATCTCCACTTTCTACCTCTTTGGAGTGACCGGGTTAATTTGATTGTTTCATTTTCGTTACGTTATCGCATTGCTTATATAGTTGTTACATTTATGTTCCAATTCAAGTTTTAGCTTATTTAGCTTACTTGTTTTATTTATTTGCTTACTTGTATTAAGTTTTTTAATTCATCAATTTTGTGCTAACATATTTTGACAATTACAACTTGTTAATGTTGTTAATTATTATAATAATGCACTTATATTTATGTGAATGTAGTTCTCAAGCCTACATTCACATTTGAGTTAAATAGTTATATTTAATTTCTTTTATTTTTCTAGTATTAGTTTAATTTCTTTTACTAGTATATTTTATTTTATTTTTCTTTTTTCTTTTCTTTTAATGTAGTTTAATTTTCTTGTAATGTTCTATTTTTTTTTTCTTTTTATAATGTTGAATTTTCTTTTCAATGTACTATTTTCTTTGTCTTCTCTTTTCTTTTCTTGTAATATTAATATCATTTTATTTTCCTAACATTAATTTAATGTTCTAACATTTATTATTATTTTTTTTCATTTTTTTTTCTTCTTTTCTTTTAACATTAGCGTAATTTTTTTTCTAGCAATTTATTTTATTCTCAGCTTTAATCTCTTTGTAATATAACATTTTATTTTTTTCTCATTTCTCTTTATTATTAGCTTTACTTTTCATTCCTTTTGTCCCCATTTTTTTTATAATGTTAGCATTATTTTCTTTCTTTTTCATAATACTTTCCTTCCATTTTATTAAATCTAAAAATCACAAAAAGTCTATTAAGTTTGTTTTCATTTCTTTTATGTTAATATAGTTTTCTTTTTTTATAGTAGTTTAATTCTCTTTTTTTTTTCTTTTTCTTTTATTTTTAAAAAAAAAATATAAAATGTGAATAGTTAGATTGTCTTGTGAGATCTCGACCTATTTTATTTTAAGAAATGATTATGTGTTGATGGGAATAAGAATTAAAACTTGAGCTTGGTGATGTTTTGAGCTTGGGTAAGCATGAAAGGTATGTTAAAGGAAAAATACAAGGTTCTAATGGATGTTTGGACAAAAATATATGAAAAGTGTGTAAAGAAAAGTGACATACCTTCACTAATTTGGTCATGACGTTTTGTACAAAATGAATTTTGGTATGAGGTTTGAACCATTTAAAAGTAGACTTCCGGGGGTTCAGTTTGAGCACAAAAACAACCCTATTTGGAGTTTGAATGAATGCGATATGCTCGTTTAATGTCGGACCAAAAGTGCAGTCACAACAGAGACCGATCGAGCGGTCATGAGACAGCTCGAGCAGTCTGTGACAGACAGAGGTTATAAATCTCAATTTTTGGCTTATTTTGCTCATTCTCTCCTCTCTCTTCTCTCTCTAATGCTTAGGAGTGATTTAGGGTTTACCCTTTGCAGGTTCTTGGAGGGTTTCCATGTTCATGAAGGTTAAGATCTTGTCATTTTCTTGAGCGAGCCACCATTGGAGCGCATGGATGTTCGTGGAAAGCTCCTCTGTGGCCACGCGACTTGAGCTTTAGAGGATTTGAACTCGTGGGAGGTTTGATTCTTGATGATGGAACGCCCTTGAGGTAGGATCTAGCCACTCTCATGTGATATGTTATGATTTGTGTTGATAAATTTTGAGTAGAGTAAACCCTAGTTTGATATCTACATGAGTTGGAGATTTGAGTTGGGTTTTGGGAAAATTTGATTGCATGAGTTTTATGTCAAGCCTTTAGGATATATGAGATTCATGGGAGATGAACAAATTGGGAAGTCTGGGTTTGTTACATTGAAAGGTTTTGTTGAGAATCAAAGCTTTTGAGTTATCACTTGGTGAAAAGTGTTTTGATTAGATAAACTATGAACAATATTAGTACTTTGACTAATTTAAAGTTCTAGAACTAGTCGATGTAATATGGTTTATGTGAATGAAATTTAAAGAAAATGTTGAGGTTTTTCAAGAAATGGTTAACCAAGGCTTTAAAGGTTTTTGATTGGTTTTTATTTCAAACATGGTTTTATGCCCCGAGGAAGATTTTAATGTGATTTGCTTTTTTTTGGAACGTAAATTTTTTGGCCCAAGGTATGTTAAAAATTAGAAAATTCTTTTAAGTATTTAGAACTAAAATTTTTTTGGCTTTATAAAAAAAAGAGAAGAATCAAGAGTCCGACCGATCGATAGACCGCTCGAGCGGTCTTCTCACCGATCGAGCGGTCTGGGCCATTTTTCAAGATTTTTGATGTTTTGCTTAAAGGTTTGGGTCTTAGGTACCTTCGTCCTAATTTCTTAAAATATTTTTTTTACATTGATTAAGCCCTCAGTTGGGTCCCTTTGAAAGATTTTAAACTTGTTGTTTCTTTGAAAAAGAAAAAGAATAATAATAATGATACTAATAAACTAAACTCAAGGGAGTTTAGGTTATGAAGTGGGGTAGTTGTTGTGAGGTATGGGTGGAGAAACTAAATGGATTTTAAATTTATTTGTATATACCTAAGATGGGTGCTTCATGTTCAAATAATATGCATACTAATAGATTTAATTTTTTGTTGAGGCGTGATGACATTGCCTAATGATATGAGAATTATGAGAATTTGCATGCTGAAATAATGATGCATGATGCATGAGATATGAAAGACATTTTGAAATACTCGAATGAAACATGATTTTACAATAAAGAACAAATTGTGAAATATGAACCAACATGTGAAAATTTGAAATGTGGAATGTGCATAATGAGGGGCTGCGATCCTGCGGTGAAAGCCCGTGAAGGTTTATATATTCAAAGATTAAATGTGAAAACTAAACACTTGATTTTGATGAACCGTATAGATTGATGTGAATTAAGTTGGCCTGGCGGGTTCACGGTGAAAGACCGAAAACATGCGCAAGATGGGGACCACATGCCCACAGGTTAGTCCCCGAAATGTGGTGTTGTGTCGTGGTGAGTTATAGAGCTATCTATTATCCAATGGCTTCGCGTAGCCTATTGGGGAAATAGGGAGGGGTTTCTATAAGTTACGCCCGACGTCGGTTCGTTGTTATGATACAATTTTGTGATAAATTGGGTAATGAAGATGTGATTTGGTTTATGTGAAAAACCAGGTGATGAGAATAAATGTGAAGGAATGGAATACTTGGGAAAAGATTCAATGAATGAATAACTTGGCGTGCATAGAAATAAATAATGGATTTATGGAATTTGTATTATTATTTCGGTTGCACCAATCACACCTCACAAATTATGCTTAGCATAGAGTTAGTCTTTATTCTACGAGTTTCGACTCATGTTGTATACTAAAATCATTTTAGGTTTCGAAGATCCGAGACGATACCACGGCAGAGGATGCATGTGGGGAAATGGCTATGAAGAAGAGTTAATATTCCTTGTATTTACAATGTAATTGTACAAAAAGTGATGTGGATAATTGTAATAATATAAGTGCTGTAAATGAGCGCTTGGAAGTCGAATATTTTGTTTAGCCTTTGTGGCTCATATGTAAATCGTTAGAATAAAATGTTTTATTTATGATTGCTTAAAGTAAATAAAGAGTTATGATTGAGAAAATTCATTGTTGATGGCTTTCGTGTGGGATAATTAGGGTTGTATCCATGGGTTCCCGAGGTTCGGGACGTTACAAATGGTATCAGAACTCTAGGTTTGAATACCTAAGAGCCATGGGAATAACGATGATCTATAGGTGTGACCTTTTGATGAGATTCGGCACCACTACGCGGCATGATTTGTGTGCTTTCATGGGTTTACGATTGAATTGTTTTGCGCATGTTATGTGTTTGTATGAGCATGAAGGGTTGAGTCTTAGGGTGATGTGGCATGCTTTTGGCGTCCGGTCAACTACTCGGGGGTTCGAAATAGAAAAGCGTTTGGCCGACGTTCTTTCTATGAGAAATCTGAATTATTTGCCTGGATTGTCGCGTTACTCTGACGCTTTCCTTCAGTTTGTGAATGTGTGTTGGAGTGATGTGGTTAGGTAACGGCTGGGTGTAGCTTTGTCTTAGACGGTTAAGTTAAGTTTAACCTCGTTAGAGTTGTGATAAGTTTGTTATAAGAGTTATGCCCGTGTGGATAAGATGAGTGTGATCTGGATGGTGATGTGCGATTGGAGAGTGTGACCCGATGGTCAGTGATTATGGTGGGTGTAAGCTTTTAAGATGAGTACTGATTCGTTAGTGCATGTTGTGTCTCTGTGAATTGGAATGGCTGTAGTAGTTGCCCATTGTGTGTTGTGCCACTATTAGCTCGATGAATGAGTATGGTAGGGCATTTTAAAACCCTTATGAGGTTGTTTATTGTGGTTGGATATGAAGTGTAGTTTTGGACGTGTTGAGGATTATGTACGTCATGAGCCGCGTACCCCGATATTGGGCATGGACGGGAGCGTAATAATCCCCAGCCTAAGGTGTGTTAAAAAGTTTAAGCTTAGACTGTGTTTGAGGTGTCTCTTACCATGAGAGCTGTTGTTAGTAGCTATCATGATGTCTAATAGTTTTGAAAGTCTATGGATGACCTGTGAGTTTCATTTGAGGCGTATTAGTAAGTAACATCTTTTGAGAGGAGTTGGGAGTTGTACGATGATGAGTAAGTGGGTTGAAGATGTTGTCAAGGGGTAGGTTCTTGAGTGATATACCTGTATGAATGGTGAGATGTGTATAGGTGGTAGATGGGATGTGGTGAATGATGATCCATGGTTTTTTGCGAAGTTCCACGGAGTAGAGTTTTGAGGCTTTAGTTGTTGTTCTCTAGATAAGAAGACTATGTGGGACACATGGTGTAGGGTAAGAATGTGAGTGTGAGTAGGTGAGATTTGAAGGGCATGTGATAGATATTGCCGGTGTAGCTGACTCGGTCATTTTAGGACAACGTGTGGATGGACAGAGACTCCTTAAGAGGATGATGGTTGTGATTGATATTTGGCTTAAAGTTTAGAAGTGGTGGTGTTGTGTTACCCTTAAGAGGGCGAGTAATAGGGTGGAGCCTTTGGTTTAGAGTTGGTAAGAGAGATTTGTTTCGTTCGTGTGGCATGTAATTACTTTCATATTTGGATAGTTATGTGCCGATGGTACTAGCGAAGTGGCATAAGAGTCATGTGTTACCGGTTAATGTTTTGTGTTTCAACGGGTGTACCAGAGTTGTGAGCTCGAGACAATGATGTGGTTTTGTCTACCCGTTTGGTTGTTACCTACCTTTTTGGATTTGAGTTAGTGTGACGTGGCTCGCAAGGAGATGTTCTAAAGTGATGTGAGTACGTATAGCATTGTGCATTGATGGATAGACGGTGAAAGATTTTGTGGATACGTGAGATGTGTCGTTAGGAGGTGAAGGAGTGAACAACGGTTGGAATTTGTAAGCGAAGATTTGAGTATGAGGATCTAATGTGACGAGAAATACACTCATTATGAATGGCGGTCGAAAATGTTTATATTAAGATGTCCAGTGTCTTTACAATGAGTAGTGGTTAACCTCTTTCTTATCTAAGTGAGTAATGGTAACCTAAAGAGGTAGTGATATGGAGTTAGAGCCTAAAGATGACTCGTGATTTCCCTAACTGGAAAAATATTTTATGGTTGATTGACCAGTGTGATTATTATTCTTGATAGGAATAAAGCATTTGAATTGTAAGAGTGTGGGTCCATTTACCCGTGGTTTCTTGAAGGGTCTGTTTGCTTTACCATGTGAATCCGAGCATTTGGGTAATGTTTTTAAAAATGTAATTTCATTTGTGCGGGATGTCAATAAGTTTTACTCTCATTAAGATAGAAGGATTCTAAGGGAGTTAGGTGATCGAGTTGTTTGTGTGGTAAAATCCTTAAGTATTTGTTGCGTAGAATTCCTACGAGAATGCAAGTCCTTGGTTTGGTAGTTATCCTTGGGACAAGGAGATTGTGATTGGGTACCGTGCTGAGTGCATAAGGTTTGAAAGTAACATAGAATGGTTTGATAATATAGGTAGCCTAGTGCCGAGATGGTGTATTTTGAATGTGACATGTTTGGAGGTAATTGTGTTCGACATTAGGTTCAAAGGTAAATATGTTGTTCGCCTAAGAGAACGAAGTGTGGAGTAATAAGATTTGGTAATGTACTGTGTAGCTTGGATGACCTGAAGCGATAGACGAGAAACTGTGTTAAGGTGTTAACGATAGGTATATACTCGAAGACTGAAAGTGTGGGAGGCCTCTGTATGGTTGTGGGAGTTATTAGTGACTTTGGATGAGAAGTCTCAAGAGTGGGTCTCCTTCATTTGATGCCAAGCGCTTCCAATGTGAGTTGCTTAGACAGTGGGCTCGAGGTTAAGATATGGTTGTGGTTTTCCTAGTGGGAGTTAAGTTAGTGAAACGTAACTTTATGAAGTGAGGTCTTGGTGTAACGAGATGTGTTGTATGAGGTATGAAGATTGATGGAGTTCGCATGTGTGCGAATGAGGTTTGAGAGTTGAAGGCTTAGTGTAGCGGATGATCTGGATATTGTGATCGGGATCGTGGGTTGAGTTTTGGTCTGGTTATCTTTGGGGAGATGGAAGTAGCTATGAATTAGTATCCACATTGTGATCCGTAAGTTGTGCCTGGAGAATGGGCTCTACCGGAGTCGGATGCTTAGAGAATTAAGTTCCTTGTGAATTTTCAGGATGGAGTTTGTTTACTCTACTATGTAAGTGTAAGAGTGTGGGGTTATGTTCCCCGTGAGATAGGCTTGGTAAATCAAGAATGTTTGTCCTTGCTGAAAAAGGGGTTAATGTTGAGACGTAGAGTCTTTTCTACAATGATTAACAGAGGATTGTTACCCGTTGTTTGTAGCTTATTTTGGGTGATAAGAAGTATGGTTGCACCTCTAATTCTCAGTAGAATGGGAAGTTTATGGGAACTTTGTGGCTGGGTCATTCACACGGTAGGATTTTGATGGACTCATGATTAGTTGGAGTTTTGTTTGAGATTCGAGCTACTCGAAGTTGTTAGAGTCGGGGAATGGTCGTCAACGGTGGTGAGTGTTGTGTTTTGGGTGTAACCGTATGTTCAAATTGTAGCCATGAGAGTGTGATAAGACATGAGTCAAGAAGGGTTCAATATTTTAGAAGCTTTGGTTAATACAACTTATTGAGACTGACATGATGGTTTAGTTTGGAATGAAAGGGTCATGCTGAGTTCTGCATAAAAAGAAGTTGCTAAATGTAAAAGACAAGTCTTGATTGATTACTTGACAAATAAGCCTTAGGCTTGGGAACTTTGCTATTATGGATTCAAAGGATTGATGTATGTGTTGATATCAAGGTTTGGGGTTGACATTGAATGACGATGATTATGTTTGACTTGGGGTTGATCTGTAGATTTAGAATCAGAGTCTTGAGGGTGAGATATTAACTGGTGTAGTGGCAAGTTGTTACACGAGAAGTATAATTGAGTTTGAGTGGGTTAATAGATACTTATGTTGATTTTGTAGCTAGTTGATTGTGTGGAGTCTTGTCTTGGATAATGAGGTGGAACTGTGGTTGATGATCGAGGATGGAATAGAGGACGAAGGTTTAGAGGAAGAACGTTCTTGTGTACTCCAGGTGCATTAAGCGAGTTTTTCTCTGGAAGTGGGTGTTTGTGCAGTTGATCATGGATGAGTATCTTATCAGCTTCAGTGACAGCATAGTTAGTATAAGCAGGATAATGATATGGTATCAAAGTGGGTAGTCATCAGTTGATCGTTGGAGTATAGGTTAAGTTTGGGCGTGAAAAGTGTGACTTCGTGAGCTCGGTGAGAGTTGTTTATTGAAGTTTTGGCAATAGGAGTTGAATCTTGACCAGATGTTCTAAGGATCACAGTAGTGCCAGTGGAGACTTTGCGGTAATATTTGGCTTGAGATCCGGTGTTAAATTTTAGGGACGAAATTCCTTTAAGGGGGGAAGAGTTGTGAGACCCCGACCCATGTATGTTAGAGGAAAAATACGAGATTCTAATAGATGTTGGACAAAAATATATGAAAAGTGTGTGAAGAAATGTGACATACCTTCACTAATTTGGTTATGACATTTTGTAGAAAATGAATTTTGGTATGAGGTTTGAACCATTGGAAAGTAGACTTCCGGAGCTTCAGTTTGAGCACAAGAACGACCCTATTGGGTGTTTAGATAAAGGAGATATGCTCGTTTAAAGTTGGACCAAAAGTGCAGTCGCAGTAGAGACCGATCGAGCGGCCCTGAGACCGCTCAAGCGGTCTGTGACAGACAGAGGTTATAAATCTCAGTTTTTGGCTTATTTTGCTCATTCTCTCCTCTCTCTAATTATTAGGAGTGATTTAGGGTTTACCCTTTGGAGGATCTTGGAGGGTTTCCATGTTCGTGAAGGTTAAGATCTTGTCATTTTCTTGAGCGAGCCACCTTTGGAGAGCATGGATGTTCGTGGAAAGCTCCTCCCTGGCCACGCGACTTGAGCTTTGGAGGATTTGAACTCGTGGGAGGTTTGATTCTTGATGATGGAACACCCTTGAGGTAGGATCTAGACTCTCTCATGTGATTTTTTATGATTTGTGCTGATAAATTTTGAGTAGAGTAAACCCTAGTTTGATATCTACATGAGTTGGAGATTTGAGTTGGGCTTTGGGAAAATTTGATTGCATGAGTTTTATGTCAAGCCTTTAGGATGTACGAGATTCATGGGAAATGAACAAATCGGGAAGTCTGGGTTTGTTACATTGAAAGATTTTGTTGAGAATCAAAGCTTTTGAGTTATCACTTGGTGAAAGGTGATTTGATTAGATAAACTATGAACAATATTAGTACTTTGACTAATTTAAAGATCTAGTACTAGTTGATGTAATATAGTTTATGTGAATAACTTGGCGTGTGTAGAAATAAATAATGGATTTATGAAATTTGTATTATTATTCCGGTTGCACCCATCACACCTCAAAAATCATGCATAGTATAGAGTTAGTCTTTATCCTACGAGTTTCGGCTCATGTTGTATACAAAAACTATTTCAGGTTTCGAAGATCCAGGACGATACCACGGTAGAGGATGCATGTGGGGAAAGGGTTATGAAGAAGAGTTAATATTCCTTGTATTTATAATGTAATTGTACAAAAAGTGATGTGGATAATTGTAATAATATAAGTGTTGTAAATGAATGCTTGGAAGTTGAATATTTTATTTAGCCTTTGTGGCTCATATGTAAATCGTTAGAATAAAATATTTTATTTATGATTGCTTAAAGGAAATAAAGAGTCGTGATTGAGAAAGTTCATTGTTGATGGCTTTCGTGTGGGATAATTTGGGTTGTATCCATGGATTCCCGGGTTTCGGGACCTTACATGTCTTCTTATAGCAATTTCTAAACTTTTTTTTAAATTCCTTTTTGTTTTTTTAGCTTATTTTTTTTATAGACTTTTTGATAATATATCCATTTTTAGCATATTAATGTTAGCAATTTTTAGTATTTTGCTTGTTTTTTTATTTGAAATCATGTTAGTTTAGATTATTTAAATAATATTGTATGTGGGTGTGCACCATGTATCCTTGTTTTATTTGGCATTCTATATACGTATGTTACGTATTTTCTATATTTGATTTTAGATGTTCTCTTTTTGCCTCTATTTTTTTTATTTGCATGCATTTGAAGAATTTTATTAACGGACCAATGATGGTTAGTAGAGAGCAACCTTACGGTTGCACAAATGAAGTGACTAACACCTTCCCGGATTCGTACCTTTGCCCCAAACCCTTTTTCTCTGGTTAAACGTTCTAAAGATCAGTAGCCAATTTTGTTTTTCTTAATTTTTTCTCAAAAACTAAGTGGCGACTGTATTTTTAACAAAAAATGGGTTTTCAAAAATTAGATTTCAAGGTGTTAAAATATTTTCTAAACAACTTTTGAATTCCCTTATTTTTGAACTTTTTTTCAAAATCCCAAAATCTCGGCGCCACAGTATTTTCTGGCTACTCTACTGGGGGACTGGTTATAAAATCAAATAAGTGGGCTAGACTTAAAAGTATCATTGGTTCTTAATAAGAAATTTTCATTTGCATTTTTGCATGCATGCACATTGTTCTCCAACTGTGTTTTCAGGTCGACCCGATGCCCTGAACGTTTATCCGTTTCGGGGATTGTTGGAAAGGCAGGCAACCCTTACTGAGTATATGCTTTTATAGGTGTAGTAAAAGAGTTCGGGCGTACCGTTTGACCATGTCCACTCCAAGCATGGGAGGTATACACCCGGCTCTATTCAGAGGGTACCCTGTTCGATTGACCAAAATTGGCCTTTTGCATGTAGTAACTTAGAACCCTCTATTAGGTGCTGCTAACCCTAGTAGGATTATGTGTTTTGTTAATTATATATTTTGATTGCGATTGTTAGGGTTGTTTGTTCTGATTAGGCTAGTTTTTTTTCGTGTTTGGCCTGGGTTTTCTATTTTCTCTTGTTGTTTAGGTTAGCTTTTGCGTCGGGTTCATACCCTTGTTTTGTTCTGCACCTTGTTTAGTTTTGATGCCGTAGTTTTCTTCTCGGGTTCATGCCCGTGTTTTGGTTTGAATCCTCGAGAATAGTTTCTCCCTTTTCTGGGTTCTTCTTGGATTGTTGGTTTCTTTCTCGTTGTTGTATTAGGCTCGTTTCCTTTGAACCCTTATTTGACCTGTGTGAGCTAGTTTTGTTTTTCTACCGTTATGCTACCCATTTTTCTCTAGAATTCTAGATTGAATCGATTTCTTAAGGGTTAGAGCAGTTCTCTTGCCGAAGTGTTACCCTTTTCTCCGTTTAGATGAACCTTCTCTTTAGAATTTAGTTGAACCCCTTAGCCACCATTTCGGTTTTTGGGTCGTCCTATTGCTATGCTGTCAGTATGGGCTTGGCAGGGGCCTTGTGTCAGCTTTCGTGATGATCTTCTTGTGATTTGCTATTTCAGGTATTTGGGAGGTTTTCTATTTGTCGTCAGAACTCTTGATCGAAAAGTGTTTGATACGGGTTATTCCGCTTATAGGATCTAGGTTTTCTTCGAGTCTAGATCATTGAGCCAGGAAGATTACAGTCGACATGCGTCTGGGTAAGATCGTTGACAGGCAGACTTTATAGGGTATCTGAACAAACAACTAAATTAGTTAAAATGGTAGAGAATAAAGTGAATTTGATAGCTCTGATGAGGGCGATCACTAACATATAGAGGGCTGTGGAGTAGCAAACTCAGGCTCAAAATCAATGCCAAGCACAGATTCGGGCAATTCAGGCCCGTTTTCCAGTACTGAATGAATAGCATGATGACCCAAATGCTAACGGAGAAGACTTTTGAGATGACAATCAGGTCCCTGATGGACCGCAAGTTGTTCCACCACCACCACGAATCTCTAGTCAGGTGATAGTTTAGGAAGAAAACACTGCTCCGTCTAGAGAATCTACATTGGTTGAGAAGATCGACTGGCTGGAGAAGGTCCTTAGAAAGACCAAAGGGTTCGAAGAATATATGCTAGATGTGGGAGGTCGACTATGTTTGTTCCCAGACGCTAAGCTACCAGAAAAGTTCAATGTAACGACCCGGTACAGAACCTAGTTGTAACAACCCGATTGATGACAACCCGTGTAACGACCCTGCTCAGACCCTAGTATTAGTGACGGATAGCCCACAAGACTATAGAGTACAGATGAGGTTCAAAACCCTAACTCGAATAAAAAATCCTAAGTTCGGCCTAGAAACCCTAAAAAGGTCCAAAACTCGGGCAATAAAATCTTATCACTTGAAAAATCTCCTAACATTCTAAATGAAGTAAATATTATAAAATAATAAATTAAAAATAAAAAGTCTACATAAATAGGGTAAAATGACCATTTTGCCCGTAATACAGCAAAACGTCATAAAAATCTACATTTTGACATGTGGATATCCTAAATTGAGGATTTAAATACAATTAAGTAGCAAAAGAAAAAATAATATCAAAAAAACCAAAAATACCCCTTAGTGACTGACCACCTTGGAAAATTAAGCATTATGATGATCCAATACTTATTGATCAAGTAATATATATAATAATATAGTGTTATAGGTCAACAAAAGAAACAAATCATTATTGAAATTCATACACAACAAAATAAGTCAAAAAGTTATATATTACTAAAATAGCTTAATTTGACTTGAAAGTCACCGGTATGTGCATGTGCGCTAGGTTTCAAGCCTCACCTAAAGAATTTCATCCAATAGCGGTAAAACGTATTTTAATATATTTAATCGGCTTCATAGATATAGGCTTTTGGTATCAAAAGTTCACCTCTTTTGAAATGATTAGTTACTCCGACACAGACTATGTAGGATGCCTAATTGACCACAAAAACGTGAGTGGATCTTGTCATTTCTTAGGACAATCTATTGTTTCATTATTTTTTTAAGAAAAAATATTTCGTAGACTTATCTACTGCCAAAGCATAATACATAGCCACCGGTAGTTGTCATACCCAAGTGTTATATATGAAGCAATAACTTAAAGATTATAAATTAGATTACGATATTGTGCCAATAAAATGTGACAACACTAGTGGTATAAATATATCTTAAAATCATATATTACATTCTCAAACCAAACATATAGAGATATGATATCATTTTATTTGTGATCATGCATAAAAGGTGATATTTTTCTAGAATTTGTATGCACTAATGAACAATGGGCAGATATTTTCATAAAATCACTAAATGAAGATATATTTATTTTAATCCGAAGAGAAATAGGCTTATTACATATTTGGGATGTGGTGTAAACCAAGTTCCTTCATAATCATTATTTCAAATCAAAAAAGCTATTTGAACAAGAGGAACCTCAATCGACTGAAGCCCCAAGTTCAGTCGACTGACCTGTTTTAGAACAAAAATCGCATAAAGCTTTAGCATTTCAATTGACTGACTTGTCCACTTCAGTCGACTGAACCCTCAGGATTTTAAACCCTAAGTCGACCGAAACCCACATCTAACAATATTTTCTCATTTACCTCTTCACAGTTTCTCTCTTCTAACTTCCTCCTGTTATCTTTTTTATTTCCTCCCTTCAATTCTTCCAATATGCATCGATCCTCTCATCGCATTCTAGCATTCTAACAATGCCTCCTAGAACCAAAGGTGGAAAATGGAAAACCATTCCAAGAAAGGATTTCTCTCTTTCAGGCATGGAATCATTATATCCAGTGATCAGTGTCTTAAGACACCTGATGAGATAGAGAAGATGAAGGCGGTTCCTTATGCTTCAGTAGTAGAAAGTGTGAGACCGTGATTTTTAAAAATGATTTAAGTGTTCACGGGAGTAAGGATTAAAGTATGATCTTGCTTCTTTAGTTCAAGTTTTCACCCAACAGTAACCGCTCGAGCGGTGGGTGTGCGCTCGAGCGGGATGGTGAAAGAGAGTGGTTCTGTGGTGACCGCTCAGCGGTGCTTGGGTGCTCGAGCGGTGGGGTGCCCGAGTGGTATGTCAGCAGGGGTCCGCTCGAGCAGTGGAGGCCTGGCGCGAGATTCTAGAAAAAATGTGATTTTGACGTATGTTTAGATTTATAGATTTTGCGAGGTTGGTCCCGGGGGCCGCAGGAAGTTGTGGTGCAAATTTCAAAAATTTAAAAAAAAAGATATTTTGGAGGCCTATAAATATCTGGAGTTAGATATTTTCAAACCTTAATTCCTAAGTTTTTTCCTTTTTCTCTCTGCCTTCTCTCTAACTTTTCGGGGGCCCGGGGTTCGATTTTCGACGATAAGATTGCGAATTCTTGGTATCGGCATTGAGGGCTACACAACCATCTAGTCAGATTTTGATTCCGGTGAAATTTATTTTTGCATGTGGATTAAAACGTCGAGCTTTTAGCTCAACGGGGTAGGATTCTAGACTCTACTGCTGTTAAAGGGTACTACGTGCGATTATAAGTATTTTGACCGGTAAAAAATGCACGGACAACAGTTTATGTTTCGTTAAAATGGGTTTTGGTTTAAAAAGGCATTTGTGTTGATTTCGAGTGGATGAAATCGGGTTTTGAAATGTTCCTTTCGGGGATCTGTGGTAGTTTAAGGTTTGGGTATATCCGAGGGTGTTAAAAAGGTGTTTGGAGGTTTTAATTTGTGGTTGAGATGATGGTTAGTGGGTGTTTGAGGGTTTGGAGGCTTAGAATACCAAAAATAGATTTTTTGGGTTCTTCTCGGGTGGTAGCTCGCTCGAGCACCCAACGTTCGCTCGAGCGGATTGGCTGTGTAGGGCCATTTTGTTTTGATGGTATCTCCCTTATCCGTACTCAGAATTGGGTCATTCTTGTACTCAAATTGAAGCCCCGGAAATCTTATTTCCAATGGCACCTCTCCCACCTTAAAATTATTTTTTTAGAAAACGTTATGACCAAAAGACTTGCGGTATGTCAAGATTTCCAAACCGCTTTTCATCCGTTTTGGGCCAAATGTTTGGGCAAGGTTATTTTTCATCCTTGTGAGCCCTTTTGATTAAGTTTCTTGTTCCTTAGGAGTTTGTTGTGGGTGTTTCACGTGACCCGGGTGTCGGGATGTGATAGTGACGGTTGGCCAATTACGCTACGTTCAGTTATATGCTTTATCCCTGGTTAAAATGCTTATATATCATGTGTTGTGTTTAAACCTTGTTTCGGATAAAAAGATTATTTTACGCTTTTCTTGGTTTATTGCATGATATTGAACTTGTGGATGTTGGATTTTCAAAAGGTATTCTTGAAAACAGTAGAATTGCAGTTTTGTAAAAAATCTCAACATGTTTTTGTTTTGGAGATTTGGAGCTAACTCTCGGGGTTGAGTCTCAAATTTTGAACGTTTTGTTGGAAATAGAAAAAAATATTTTGGTAATGTTTTGTTTGATCTCCATAGTTCATGGATTGGATCTCATGTTTATACATGTGCTGTATAACTATTTTTCTGGAAAACTTTTTGAAAAGATTTTGGTGATCTCCATGTTGATGGATGGATCTGTATATACATGTATAATGTATATGTGGGAAATATTTTCGTAGTTGAGCTACGGTTCTATTTTAGGATGATTATCTAGATGTACCAGGATAACGTGTATTTGGCATGAGTTACCCTCGGTGTAAGTCCGGAAACGTGCGCATAGTAGGTACTCAGGTCCTTCTGGTTAGTTCACGAAAATTGAAGCGGATGGGTGCTCAGCTCCCTCGGGGTCATACCCGTAAATTGAGTGGTTCGTTATGGTGCTTCGTATAGAACTTTTCATTATCTAGCAAGCCTTAAGTGGTTCAGCACTAGGATAATGGGCAGGAGTCTATAGTTGCTACCTCTGTCCCCTGGTGATAGAGTGAGTAGATAGGATCATATTCATATTTTCTGCGATGGTACATTTCGCGAGGGAACAATGTTTTTGATTACTGTTTTACCGTTTTGTTTTCCTCGGTTGTGTGTTCCGAGTGGGAAAATAATATTTTGATTTTGGTTGTATGATCCAGGTGAACAAAGATCATGTTCTGATTACTATTTTATTACAGGTTTCCCTTAACTGTGGCATGATATGTGTTAGGATGATATGCATAGTTTGAAGGATAAAAATGTTGATTTTATGAGATAAAATCATTTTTGAGGCCCGAGTTGGTTTGGTTGAAAACTTGTAGTTTTTGAGAGAAAAATCGTTTTGAGTTCTGTGGTCGAGTTAGCTGCCACCTTATATGATTGCATATTTCCTGCTTTACAGCTTTATTGTCTTTTCCTATTGGGCTTCGGTTCACGGTGTGGGATTTTGCTGTAAAACCATTTTCAAGTGAACATGTGGAGTTGACCTAGATGCTTGAGGTGATGGAGGACTCGCAGTAGTTTCCTGTTTTGACATGTACTTTTACATGTGATGCCTGTTTCAGAAGGTGAGTTTTGTACGTCTTGAGGCGATATAATTATTCATGTTTGAACTGCATGTTTATTTTTTATGAGAGCTGATCTATGGGGATCTTTTATCCAAATGTTGTATATTTTTGAGTTGATGGTTTTGCAACTGCAAATCTTATTTTCACAAACAGTTTATAGTGGGATTTCGCGTGACCCTGGTAGTTGGGGCGTGACAATTTGGTATCAGAGCTCTGAGTTCGAATACCTATGAGCCATGGAAAAGAGGGTGTATCACGTTATGTGGATGTGTGTGTGTTTGGTTGCATGTTGATGTTGTGTATATATGAGCATGGAGGTTGGACCTTAGGATTGATTCGTCTTGTGTTTGGATTAACAAACTTGGGAGCCAAGTTAAAAACGCGTTTCGTGGATGTGATTTCTAGCAAGGAATCTAAGTGGGTTGTCCAAAGTGGTGCGTTATTCTTATCGTTTCTCCTCGGTATCGGTGTTGTGTTTGCATAATCTTTGTGGCTATGTGTTAGCATGATTATGTGGTACGTGGTAGAGATAACTTGATAGATCAACGTTAGGTTATCGTGTTTCATGTTTTTCTTTTATATAACTTGTACACCCTTAGAGGCGACGAGACCATGGTTTAGGTTTGGTTATGTGCGACTCGGTTGTTATCAATTGCAGAGGTATGGTATGGTGTTAGCCCAAGTGCTTCATTAATTAATTTTGATGATTTTAATAATTCATTTCCTATAAATAAATGTCTTTAATTTGGATAATATTTATGAAAGTGTTAACCCATTTTGAACACTCAAGGTTGACACCATGAATTGATCAAATGATTTAACACCCTAACTATGCTTCAAGTTGATCCTCAGGAACAAAAGATTAGTGTCAACACAAATGCATTTTGTGTCAACACAAAATAAGCACCAAAGCAAGCAGGACTCTTTTGAG
>JAOTRH010390933.1:0-35308 GCA_034768845.1 Heliamphora exappendiculata
TCAGTGGGGATCGACCTGCCCAGTCAGGTCGCGGGGTTCCCAGGGGCAGCGCCCCGGGCGGGAGTTCGAGGGCAGCGACCTCGAAACCTAAACAGTATGCAACATTGCTCATAGCAAGTGCTACCAAACCCCATAAGGTCAGCCGCGCACGGCTGCCTACGGCCTTAGCCGATCATATCTCTGTTACGCTTCACGGGTCGACACTGAAGGAAATAGGAGGTTGACACCAACAGAAACGTGCCCATAGGTCGTCACAGAAAGGCACGAGTCGACACAAAGTGTCCAGGGGTCGACACAAAAGGTGCACGGGTCGATACAAAAAGGCTTGGGGTCAACACAAACATCTCTGGGTTGACACAAATGACTTGGGGTCAACACAAATTGCTCAGGGGTCGACACAAAAGAAGAAATGGGTCGACACAAATGAACCGAGAGGTTCTGTGCACACAGCAAACAGTAGTAAATGTATCGACACAAATGAGAGAGGTGTCGACACAAAATAACCGAGAGGTTCAGCCAATGAATTAGGGTTGACACCAACAAAATTGGGTCGACACAAACAAGCGGGTGTTGACACAACTTCTCTGTCTCTTCCTCTTCCTCTTCTGCGACCATAGAGCTCCCAGGAGAAGAACCAACAGAGCACCTGGCTCTGTCTCTTCTCCTTCCGTGAGCCTTCCCCTTCCTCTTCCTCTGAGAGAAGCCAACTAGCCTTCCATTATGGAGGGTTTTCCCCTGAAATCAATAGCCATTCATGGCTGTTGGTTTCCAGGCTTCAATTGCAATTGAAAGGCCAATTCAATTGTAATTGTCCAGCTATTGAAATCTGAATTTCAATTGTCAATGAAATTCACAGATTCCAACAATCTTTACAATAACATCTATCATATACACACATCAAAAAAATGCACAATACATAACAATAGCATTAAAAGCCATAATGCTCTAAGTTGTTCCTTTCAAATTAAGTAGATTCATCCAACTGCGCGCATATATATATATATAGTAACACTGTGAGATCTCGACCCGTTTCATTTTGAAATGATTTAAGTGTTGATGGAGTTGGAATTAACACTTGACCTCGGTGATATTTTAAGTACATATTTGGGCCTAGGTATAGACACCGAAAAAGATTTTTGAAATTCCAGTGAGAATTCAGTCGACTGAGGTGGTGAATTCAGTCGACTGACTTGTGGCAATAGAAAGTTTTTGAGATTCTAGTAGCTTTTCAGTCTACTGAACTGAGGAACTCAATCAACTAGATATCTCTACGGGGCTGAGCCTATAAATATCAAGCTCTTGAAAAATATTTTGAAACCATAACTTCTTGAGTAAGTTTCCTTTTGCTTTACCTTCTCTCTAGATTTTGATGGGCCCAGGGCTCGGTTTTCAGTGATCGGACAGTGGATCCTTGGTATATGTGCCGGGGGCTACGCATTCATCAGGATGAAATCTCATTTCGTCGAAGTTTGTTTTTCGAGGCGTCGAGTTTTGACTCAACGAGATAGGATCCTAGACTATCTTGTCATTAAAGGGTACTACGTGCAACAATATGCTTTTCTATCAGTTAAAAATGTTATACATGCTGCTTTTTATATTTAAACCATATTTATTCGGATAAAAAGCATGTTGTACGCTTTTTCATGATTTATTACATGATACGAATATGTGGATGTCTGTGATTTTTAAAAAGGTAATTTTGAAAATGGAGAATTTGTGAAAAGCCTTGAGAACCGTATTTTGGAGGTTTGGAGCTAATCGTCAGGGTTGAGTCTCAAATTTTAAACATTTTGATATAAATGGAAACATTTTTGAAAATGTTGTTTTATCTCCATGATTTATGGATGATGTGGCGGTTGGCCATTGGATCATTTATACATGATTGATGTATAGTTTGAAATGTTTTCATAGTCGAGCTACGGCTTGATTTTTAAATGATTCGTTAGAGGTGCCGTGACAGTGTTTGGATTGGGTGCTTTGTTCTCTCGATTTTAGCCCGTAAAGTGGTGATGGGTGCTTCGTTCTCTCGGTTTTAACCCGTAAAGAGGTGGTTTGCATTGTTGTGACTCTATATAAAATTTTTCATTACCTAACAGGTCTTAAATGACTCAAGACTAGGGTAATTGGTGGGAGTTTATAGTTGTTACCTCTATTCTGGGTGTGATAGAGTCAGTACATAGGAATCTTTTTGTTGTTGTGGCTTCGTATAAAACTTGTTATTACCTAGCAGGTCTTAAATGATTCAGGACTAGGATAATGGGCACGAGTTTATAGTTGTTACATTTTTCTCGGTTGTGTGATCCGAGTGAAAAATAACGTTTTGTTCTCGACTATGTGATCCGAGTGGAAAAATAACGTTTTGTTATTGTTTTTCTTTAACTGTGAAACGTTGTCTGCATTGTTGAAAGGTATGGTTTTAAGGATGAAAAACCGTTTTGAGGCTCGTGTGAGTCGGGTGAAAACTAAGGGTTTTGAGAAGTAAAACTGTTTTGAGGCTCGTGTGGTCGAGGTGATTTTTATGCTATGTGATTGCATATCCTGCTTTACAGTATTATAGTCAATTTCAATTGGGTTTCGACTCACATTGTGGGATTTTGTGCAAATCTTTTTCAGGTGGGCGTGGTCACGCAGGTTGATCTTGAGGTGTCCGGAGATGGTTGATGACAATACTCTTATGTTTTATCCTTGTTAGGTAGTTTATTTATACTTTTTGTATATAGAACGTGTTTGGATGTAGCATGTTTTATATTTGGAAGCATGCGTAATGTAATTCTTGTTTTCGTGGGCCGATGTATGCATGATTTATATTTTTGAGAGAAACTACGGGTTGGTTGTTATTTTTCGTAATTTCTTCTTAAGGTTTTCATTGGTTGGTTCAACGTTTTACAAAAAAGGTTTTCAATTCGCTTATGCTTTATTTAAACTCTTGTACTTCGAGAGAGATTTTAGAACAACTTCTGCTTCTTTTAAAAAAGGTATTTCCGTATCCAAAAATGTGTATTTTGTTTTAAAGGTTTGGCTTTTGGGGCAATTCTTTTAAATTAAATAAACTCTCGGTAGTGCTGTTTACAAAGGTTTTAGCCTCATCTTGATTTTATGATTTTTCATCCGTTTGTGTTTGGACGGTTTTGATAGTTGTTTGTGGGCTTTTCGTGTGATCCGGAGTTTAGGGCATGATAACTTGGTATCAGAGCTCTGGGTTTGAATACCTAAGAGCCATGAGAAGAGGGTGCATCACCTTGTGAAGATGATTGCATGTGTTTAAGTGTTAATTATTTTTATAACAAGAGCATGATAGCTTGTTGAGCATGTGGATGCTGTGTATATGTGAGTATGGAGGTTAGACCTTAGGATTGATTAGTCTTGCCTTCGGACGTTTGGATTAACAAATTTGAAAGTCAAGTTAGAAACGTGTGTAGCTGTCGTGCTTTCTGGCAAAGAATTTAAGTAGGTTATCCAAAGTGACGCGTCATTTTTGTCGGTTCTCCTCGGTATGTGTGACACGTTGGCACAATCGTTTTGGTTACGTGTTAGCATGATTATATGATACGTTTTAGAAATAATATGATAGATCGACCTTAGGTTGTTGTGTTCTATATTTTCTTTATATATGAAGTGTATACCCTTGGAGAGGATGAGGCCGTGGTTTAGGTCTTGGATGTGCGACTCAGTTGCAGTTGGTTGCTGAAAGGCAAGGTTTTGGGTTGATTGTTGATCGCTTGGTGCGTAGTGAAACTCATTGGTGAGTTGGGGTTAGCCGCGTGAAGTTGGCCGTGATTGGTGAACTGTTGAGTATTGGTATGAGTAGAGTTTTCTCTCGTGCAGTTGAAACATGGTTAGTGGCTTGGTTTTAGTAGCTGGCTCCTCTTGAAAGTATGTTATCGAAAGTTGTAGTTGTGTTATGGATAGCCTGATGAGTAGGGGTGATGGGGTGTCAGAGACCCTGGAAAAAATTAGTTGTTATAACTAGATTTACGGATGGATTTGTGGATAGTGACAATCCCTTTTGGTTAAGGTTTGGTGTATGCGATTTTGGTCGTGTGATGGATTAGGGACGTCGTGAACCATGCTATGTCATGAACCGTGTACTCGGGATGGGATATATACGGAAACATAATGGATGGGAGCGTGATAATCCTTGGTCAGACACATGCTGAGATGGCAGAACGTAAGTGGTTCTGAGAATATCCCTTGCTAACAGGGGTTGTTGGTAGTCTGAGTAGTTCTGATAACCTTAGACGTGGTATACCTTATTGAGGTTTGAGAATTAAGTTATGAGTGAGTAAGCTTGAGGATATGGGGACGAATATGAGTTGCAAATATGATGGAATGAGTATGGGTCACGATTGTGTTGGAATGTGTAAGGGTTCAGGTTACGGTTCTAATATACACCGAATATCAGTTCTGTGAGACCTACGAGAATGAAAGTTCGTGGTCTGGTCGTTATCCTAGTGATTAGGAGAACGTGTTTGGGAATCGTGCTAGATGCATGAGGTTTGAAAGGACCATAGAAGGGTTCAATAGTGTGGTTGGCTTAGTGCTAAGATGGTGTATCCTGAGTGTGATATGTCTGAAGGTTGTTTATGTTTGATCTTAGGTCCAGAGGTGGGTATGTTGTTTGCCCATGAAAACAAAGTGTGGGGTAATAAGGTTTAGTAGTATACCATGTGGTTTGGGTGGCCTGGGATGATAGGGGAGAAATCACGGGTAAGATATCTGTGATTGATGTGTGCTTGGAGAGCGAAAGTGCAAGAGGTGTCTGCATGGTTGTGGGAGTTATTAGTAACCTCTGATGAAAGGTCTTAGGATTGGGTTTCCCTTGTTTGATGCCATCCACTTTATATATGAGTTGCTTGGACAGTCGGCACGAAGCCATGACGTGACCGTGGCTTTCCTAACAGGAGTTAGGTGAGTAAGCGCAACCTTCTAGAGTAAGGTCTTGGAGAAATGTGAATGTTAACGTGTGTCTCCGTGTATGACTGGTGATGAGCTGGTAGTCCTATGGGATGTGTTGTACAAGGTATAAGGATTGATGGTGTTCATATGTGTGTGAATGATGTCAGAGAGTTGAGAGCTTGGTGTAGCGGTCCATTTGAGTATCGTGATCCGGTTGACGACAGCTGTTTGGCTTTGGTCGATGTGGCTTTGAGTATGAATTATAAGGTCTTTGGGGGCCAAGTGTTGATTAGTACTGAAAATATGTTGAGGTTGGGTCATAGTTTCTTGTTAACCCTTTTGTTTTCTCTGGACGGAGAGTGAGTTCCCTTGTAGACAGTTGTCTGGTACGAGTTACTTCATCTTGGTTGGATTGAGATGTCGGGATCTTGATTGGTTCAGATTTAGTTATGTTATAAGATTGTGAAAATCTCTACGGATTTTGAATCCGTGTTGTGGTCCTTGGAGTTGTGCCTTGGGAACTTGTATCGCCGTGATCGGGGGATTGTAAGACGGATTCTTCGTGGTTTCAACGCATGATTGATGAGTATATACATTTAACTATTATGCATGGCTATGTGCCTTCTTGGATGTAGAGCGTCTGTGTGTATAACCTGAGATCCAATTGCTCTCATGGTTAAAGACCGTAAAGAATTGCATGATGGAGTTAGTATTATCCTATGGTGGAAGACCGTAAAACAGTACGTATAAGTGTGGTAAACATGGTGGGTTGTGGTAACCTAGTCAAAATATGACTTGTGATGTATGATGGCTGAACTATTCGGGTTGTGTTCCCTGTGAGGTCGGGCTGGTAGACCAGGATTGCTTGTGTTTGTCCTTATTGACAAGAGAGCTAGTGTTGAGTCGTAGAGTCCTTTTCTATAGTGATCAGGTGAGAATCATTAACCGTTATGTGCGGCTTGTTCTGGGTTGTGTGCGTATGGTTGTACTTCTAGCTCTTAGCAAAGTGAGAATTTTGTAGAAACTGTACGGCGGTGATATTCACATGGTGGGTTTCTGACAGACTTTTGTGAGTCTAGATTTGGGTTCTGTTTAGGGCTTTGAACTATTCAGAGTTCTTAGAGTCGAAGAGTGGTCACCAACTGGGGTAAGCATTGTGTTTTGGCATAACCATTTGTTCGGATGGTGGTCCCGAGAGTATGGTAAGGTATGAGTTAGGAAGGATTCGATATTTGAGAAGCCTTAGTTGGCGTGGCCTGATCGGACCGACGCGGTTGTTTGGATTGGAATGGAAGGGCCGTGATGAGTTATGCATAAGAAGAAATTGCTAAGTGTAAGAGGCAAGCCTTGGTTGGTTACTTGACAGACAAATCTTGGATTTAAATATTCTACTATTGTGGACTCAAGGGATTGATGTAGGTGCTATGAGTTTGGAGTTGATGTCGGATGACGGTCATCATGTTTGCTTTGTCAGATGACAGCGATCATGTCTGATTTGAGGTTGCTCTGTAAACTTAGTATCAGTGATTTGATATTGAGACGTTGAGATGTGTAGTGTGATGTGCTGCTGCACGGGAGACATGATTGGGTGTAGGTTATTGGATACCTATGAGATGTTCTGTTTGCGTAGCGTGTTTGGTCAAGTGACTCGTTGAGGTCAGGTGACTTTGTGGCTGTGATGCCGGATTGGTTTTCGATTGTGTAGAACATTGTCTGAGACAATGGTGTGTCACTTAGTGTTTCTCTAAGGTGAGAATTGTGGTTCGTGATGGAAAATCGAATAGAGGATGAAGGTTTAGAGAGAATGCGGTCTTTGGTATTCCAGGTGAGTTATATGAACTTCTCACTGGAGTCGAGTGTTTATGTTGTTGCTCGTGGATTGGTGTCGTGTCAACTTCGTCATGGCGTGATTAGCATCAATAGGGTAGCGATGTGGTATCAAAGTGGGTGGTCATCTGGTGATCGTCAGAACTTAAGCAAAGTTTGGGTGTGGAGCATGTGACTTCGTGTGATCGATGTCAGGGTTCGACATGTTGTGTTTGGACTCACAGAGTTAGTCCTTAGTGTGCATTGTGAGGCGCGGATGTGCCGGTATGTGGCAGTGAGAACGAGGTGGTAGTCTCTATGTTCTAGCATATAGAGTGTTTGAGACCAGGTTTCATGGTGGATTGGTCTCTTGTTTTGCGTTTGTCGCTGAGATGGTTTGTGTTTGGCAAGAGTTGTGTTTCAAGGTTTAGCAGTGTGAGTTGGATCTTGGTCCGATGTTTTATGGATGTTTCATAGATGACAGTGGTGTCACTCGGACTTGCACGTGCGGGCAGTCTGTATGGAGGTTGATTCTTCAAAGACGTGTTTACGTCATGTGACGACAGGTTTGGGATTTCAGTTACTGGGGCATTTCTTGCTAATGTACAGTGTTGTTGGGTTTGCATCAGAGATTATTGATGGTTGATAAGTTGGTGTTTGGCTTGTGATTCAGTGTTGAATTTCAGGGACGCAATTCCTTTAAGAGGGGAGAGTTGTGAGACCCCGACCCGTTTCATTTTTGAAATGATTTAAGTGTTGATGGAGTTGGAATTAACACTTAACCTCAGTGATGTTTTAGGTGCATATTTGGGTCTAGGCATGGACACCGAAAAAGTTTCTTGAAATTCGAGTGATGATTCAGTCGACTGAGGTGGTGAATTCAGTCGACTGAGTGGGCTGTGTGGTAATTCAGTTGACTGAGATGGGTGATTTAGTCGACTGGCTTGTGGCGGTGGAAAGTTTTTGAGATTCCAATAGGTTTTCAGTCGACTGAACTGGGGAATTCAATCGACTGGATTCCTGTACGGGGTTGAGCTAATAAATATCAAGCTCTTGGAAGATATTTTGAAACCATAGCTTCTTGAGTAAGTTTCCTTTTGCTCTACATTCTCTCTAGATTTCGATGGGCTCGGAGCTTGGTTTTCAGCAATCGAACAGTGGATCCTAGATATCTGTGCCTGGGGCTTTGCGTTCATCAAAAAGGAATCTCATTTTGTCGAGGTTCGTTTTTCGAGGCGTCAAGTTTAGGCTCAACGAGATAGAATCCTAGACTATCTTGTCGTTAAAGGGTGTTACGTGCAATTATATGCTTTTCTACTGGTTGAAAATGCTGTACATGCTGATTTTTATATTTAAACCATGTTTGTTCGGATAAAAAGCATGTTGTGCGCTTTTTCTTAATTTATTACATGATACGAATGTGTGGATATCTGTGATTTTTAAAAATGTGATTTTATAAATGGAAGCTTTGTGAAAAGTCTTGAAAATTGTGTTTTGGAGGTTTGGAGCTAACCCTCGAGGTTGAGTCTCAACTTTTAAACGTTTTGATAGAAACGGTGAAAATATTTTTTAAAATGTTGTTTGATCTCCATGATTAAAGGTTGATATGGCGGTTGACCATTGGATCTTTTATACATGATTGATGTATAGATTAAAATGTTTTCGTAGTCGAGCTACGGGTTGGTTTTTAAATGATTCGTTAGATGTGCCATGACAGTGTTCGGATTAGGTGTTTCGTTTCCTCGATTTTAGCCCGTAAGGAGGTGGTGAGTGCTTCGTTCTCTCAATTTTAGCCCGTAAAGAGGTGGTTTGCATTGGTGTGACTCTGTATAGAACTTGTCATTACCTAGCAAGTCTTAAATGACTCAGGACTAGGGTAATGGGCAGGAGTTTATAGTTATTATCTCTGTTTCGAGTGTGACAGAGTCGGTACATAGAAATTTTTTCGTTGTTGTGACTCCGTATAGAATTTGTTATTACCTAGTAGGTCTTAAATGATTCAAGACTAGGGTAATAGGCAGGAGTTTATAGTTGTTATCTTTTTCTCGGCTGTGTGATCCGAGTGGAAAATAACGTTTTGTTCTCGGCTGTGTGATCCGAGTGGAAAAATAACGTTTTGTTACTGTTTTTCTTTAACTGTGAAACGTTGTTTGCATTGTTGAAATGTATGGTTTTACGAATGGAAAACTGTTTTGAGGCTCGTGGGAGTCAGGTGAAAACTAAGGGTTTTGAGAAGTAAAACCGTTTTGAGGCTCGTGTGGTTGAGGCGATTCTTATGCTATGTGATTGTATATCCTGCTTTACTGCATTGTAGTATGTTTTTATTGGACTTCGGCTCACGTTGTGGAATTTTGTGCAAACATTTTTCAAGTGGGCATAGTCACGTAGGTTGATCTTAAGGTGCCCAGAGGTGGTTGATGACAAGACTCTTACGTTTTGTCCTTGTTAGGTAGTTTACATCTTTTGTATATGGCTCATGTTTGGTTGTAACATGTTTTGTATTTGGAAGCATGCGTAATGTAATTCTTATAGCCGTGGTTCGATGTATGCATGATATATGTTTTCGAGGGAAACCATGGGTTGGTTGTTGTTTTTCGTAGTTTCTTATTACGATTTTTTTTGGTTGGTTCAATGTTTTACAAAAATGGTTTTCAATTGGCTTATACTTCATTCAAACTTTTGTGCTTCAAGGGAGATTTTAGAACAACTTATGCTTATTTTAAAAAAGGTATTTTCTTATCCAAAAATGTGTATTTTGTTTTAAAGGCTTGACTTTTTGAGCTACTCTTTTAAATTAAATAAATCATCGGTAGTACTGTTTACAAAAGTTTTAGCCTCGTCTTGGCTTTATAGTTTTTCATCTATTTTTTTGGGGTGATTTTGGTGATTATTCGTGAATTTTTCGTGTAACCCAGAATTCAGCAAATTGAGCTAGATTAAATAACAGCTTAAAAACTATGAGTCCTAACTAACCCACCTGTCTCTTTCTTTTTCCAAACTCAACTCACTCACCCATGTAAAACTAGGCTAATTGGTGTAGGTTGGTAGGTTGATGCATATTGTCGGGTTATCTACATACCTCTAATTATGCCCATTTATGTAAAGAAGAAGAAAAAAACCAATTGAAATAATAATATTATCAACTTGGAAAAATGATGAATAAAATATTTTACTACACATTTGGAGGGTATCACCATGTGGACCATCTTTGGTGGCTAGAAATACATATTTCTGATTTCTATTTCTATCTTTTTTTATTTTATAGCTAGAAAGTTAAGCAAGAAATGAATAGTGCAGCTTCTAGTTCCTCTTTTTGGGATCGCCGACCAACTTTTGATGGCTAGAAAACATAAGGCTTGCTCGTTATCTGTGGCAATATTTAATGATAGTCTCTTTGAATATTATACTCACGACTTCATATCCCCACACTTTGGAGTCTACTTTCCCATTCTTTATCTAACTTCCTCACTTATTTTTCCTCATTACTCTGTGGGGATTCATGAGCTTCTGGCTCGCCTATATCCTTCTTAAACGTTATTTATTGCTCATTTCATTACACCAGCGCGAGCATCCTAGAAGCAAGTCACTGTTGGGCCCGAAACCAAGATCCTTCGATAATATATATGATTTAAGTAAAAAAAAGTTAAACGGGCTGGTGCCGAAATAGGTTCCAGATTAGAACTTTTCAATATCGAACAATCAAAAACGTAAACCCAGTATAATTCTCAAAGTTAGAACAAGATTATACCTTCGAAATCTGATTGGGTTTGTCATGCCTCAAAACCTAGGGTCACGTGAAAATCCACCAAAACACCAATTTTATGAAAATAGGTTTTCATACATTCAAATCCACCTGTTAAAATCAAATGAAAATCCAATATGCATCACTCATAAACAGTAAGCATACAGTTTCAACATGCATACAGTGTATCACCTCATGGCGTACAAAACCTGCCTTCAAGAACAGGCATACCAAAAAAAAAAACTACAAAACTCTTCCGCCATCCGTCACCACAGGCACCACAAAATCTACTCAAGATCATTCTCCATATCATCATCTGAAAATGGTTTTGTACAGAAAATCCCACCCGTGAGCCGAAACCCAATAGAAACAGACTATAAAACTGTAAAGCAGGATATGTAATCATATGGTGGGAGCTAACTCGACCACAAGTAAAACCATGTATTATAACTAATGCAAACAACAATTAAAGAAAACTGTATTCAAATGTTGTTCTCCACTCGAATCACACACATTGAGAAAAATAAACCGGTAAAACAGTAAGCTCCACTTGGGCCACACAGCCGAGGAGAAAGATAAAAACAGTTTGCTCCACTCGGGCCACATATCTGAGGAGAAAAGATAAAATGAAATTCTATGTACCGACTCCGTCATAAGGGGACAGATGTAGCAACTGTAGACTCATGCCCCTTTACCTAATCCCTACACATCGTACGACCGGTTAGGTAAATGCAAGTTCTATACGAAGCCACCACAATGTAAAAGCTTAGTTTACAGGTTCAACAACCCGAGGGAACAAAGCACCCAACCACTTGGTTTATGGGGATTAACCCGAAGGACCAAAGTACCTACTCTGCACACATTTTCGGACTTTTACCGAGGGCAACTCGTGCCAAATATGCGCTATCTCGGTACATCTAGAGAATCGTTTATCAAAACCAAAACCTTTTCCACATTTATACATTAAACATGTATACGTAGATCTATCCATCGACATGGAGATCAAACAAACCTACAGATCCATCCATTAACATGGAGATCAAACAAACATGTAAAAACATGAGTTTCAAAACTATACAACATATGTATAAGAAGATCCAATCCATCTACCATGGAGATCAATCCATGAAAATGCATAATTTTCATCAAAATATTTTAAAAGTTGAGCCTCAACCTCGCAGGTTAGCTCAAAACCTTCAAAGACATGATTTTCAAAGATGCACCCTCAACATCCCAAGCTCAGTCAATTGGACCCACCCTCCAGTCGACTAGAAAAACACACTAGAATCCATGCCAAAACGCTTAACAACACTGTTCATTCGACTGACCCAATGGGTTCAGTCGACCAAACCTTCAAACCATGATCCAGTTGACTGACCCCATGGGTTCAGTCGACCGAACCAGCCCAGAAAATATTTTTCCCCTACGGTTTTTCCATTTTAAACCCAAGATGAAGCCTCGAAGCTTCCATCTCATACCCATGAACTCACACACGCTCAATCCTACCACCAAAGGCTTCAAAAGAAACATCTAACACTGTTTTCATCCAACCGAAACGACGAAAAAAGATTTTTAAACCACAAACCCACTTTTCCCAAACATGAAACACCTTTTCATGAATATAAAACGGTAAAGATGCAAAAGATTACATACGACACCCTCTAATAACTTTAAAGTCTAGAATCCTACTTTGGTGAGTCAAAAACTCGACGCCTCGATTCGTGTGCAAAATTGAGCTTCGTCAGAATAAAATTTTATCCCAATGGATGCGTAAAGCATGATGCCTATAACAAGGATCGGTTGTTGATCCGTCAAAAACCAAGCCCCGGACCCTCGAGAAGTTTGAGAGAAGGCAGAGAAAAAACTGGAGGAAACTTAGGAGTTAAGTTTTGAAAATATCTTTTGAAAATATCTAACTCCAGATATTTATAGGCCTCCAAAATATCTTTTTTTTTTAAAATTTTTAAAATTCACACCGTAACTCCCTGCAACCCCCAGGACCAACCCAGCATGCTCAGATAAACCAAAAACATGCATCAAAACGCATATAAGCATATTAAAATGAAAATGCCAAAACGCGTTGAAAAACATCGAATATGCATATATATCAAAATAAAATGGTACATGGTCTCACAACTCTCCCCCCTTAAGGAATTTTGCTCCCGAAATTCACTACAAAGTGACGAGGTAAACAACTTCGGGTATCTAGCACGAACCCCGGACTCAAGCTCCCAAGTTGCTTCTTCAACCCCGTGATGAAGCCACTGAACTTTGACATAAGCAATCGTTCTCCCCCGTAACACTTGTTCCTTCGTATCAAGAATTCGCATAGGATGCTCCTCATACGTGATATCCTCATCAACTCGGAACTCAGCCCAGTCCAGAACATGTGACGGATCTGACTCATACCTCCGAAGCATGGAAACGTGAAACACGTTATGCATAGATGCCAACTGAGGTGGCAAGGCCAGACGGTATGCTACCACCCCATTCCTTTCTAAAATCTCGAATGGTCTAATAAAGCACGGTGATAGCTTCCCGCTACGGCCAAATCTCAATAACCCTCTATGTGGTGAGACTTTCAGAAACACATGATCTCCTACTATAAACTCCAAAGGTCTCCTCCTCTGATCTGCATAACTCTTTTGGCGGCTCTGTACTGTCACCAGATGCTGTCGAATCACTGTAATCTTCTCGGTTGTCTCCCACACTAGGTCAGGTCCCAAAACAGCAGTCTCTCCCCCCTCTATCCACCACACAGGCGATCTACACGGTCTACCAAACAAAGTCGCATATTATGCCATCCCAATACTAGACTGATAGCTGTTGTTGTATGCAAACTCTGCCAATGATAGATGATCCTCCCAAGAAATTCAAAAATCATGCACACAGGCTCTCAACATGTCCTCTAAAATCTGGATGGTCCTCTCAGATTGACCGTCGGTCTGTGGGTGAAAAGCTGTGCTGAAAGTCAAGCTTGTTCCCAAAGCCATCTGAAGACTCTACCAAAAGCGCGATCTAAAGCACGGGTCTCGATCATAAACAATAGTCACCGACACTACATGTAGTCGGACTATCTCCCGAACAAACAACCTACCCAATCTGTCCACCGAATCCCGCACTCGAATGGGAAGAAAATGTGCCAACTTCGTGAGCCTATCAACCACAACCCAAACAGCATCATGTCCCATCGGTGATCGAGGAAGTTCCGATACAAAATCTATCGTGATATTCTTCCACTTCCACTCAGATATAGGCAACCGCTATAACAATCCTGCCGGTCGCTGGTGTTCCACCTTTACTTGCTGACAAGTAAGGCACCTAGACACAAATCGGACCACGTCTCTCTTTATTCCTGTCCACCAGAACTGACAGCTCAAGCTGTGACACATCTTCGTGCCCCCAGGATGTACTGCAAGACGTGAATGATGAAAATTAAGTAGCACCTCAGCACGGCATGACTCTGGCACATATAGTCGCCCTGTCAACCTCAAACTTTGATCTGAACCCACCGTCCATCCTGCTATGTCCTTCCCACTAGCAATGCGGTCCCATATCATCTGAGCCTCCTGATCGGTTCGCTGAGCCTTTAACACACGTGCAACCAATGCGGGCTGTGAAGCTACCGAATACAAAGTCGCACCTCTCGTTGTCTCCCCGAGACACAGATCAAACTCCCCAACATCTCTAAGTATATCCCATTCTCGTATAGCCACAGAAGCTAACGAACCATGAGATCTCCTACTAAGCGCATTAGTTACGACATTTTCCTTTCCCGGGTGGTACTACAAATCAAAGTCGTAGTCTCCCAACAACTCCATCCATCGTTGTTGGCAAAGATTCAAGTCTTTCTGCGAAAATAAGTATTTCAAGCTCTTGTGATCAAAGAAAACCTCGAAGTGCTAACCATATAGATAATGCCGCCATCTCTTCAAAGCGAAAACCACAGCTACCAACTCCAGATCAAGGGCCAAGTAGTTCTTCTCGTGTGCCTTCAACTGTCGTGAGCCATAGGCAACAACCTTACCTCATTGCATCAATACACAGCCCAAACCATCATGTGATGCATCGTAATACACTGTATACCCCTGGCCTCACTCTAGAATAATCAACACTAGCGCACTGGTCAATCTCCTCTTCAGCTCCTGGAAAGCTGACTCACAGGACTCGCTCCACACGAACACAACTCCCTTCCGCGTCAGGCGCGTCATTGGTGCTGCCAACTTCGAAAAGTCCTTGACGAACCGCCAATAATAACTTGCCAAACCCAGGAAACTACGGATCTCAAAGACGTTATTCGGTCGCTGCCAATCCATCACAGCATCAGTCTTCGATGAGTCCACTGATACCCCCATCCTTCGACACTACATGTCTAAGGAATCTCACATCTGACATCCAGAACTCGTACGTTTTGAACTTCGCATACAAGCGATGTTCTCTTAGAAGCTACAAAACAACGTGCAGATGCTCCTCGTGCATCTCCCTCGTGGGTGAATAGATCAAAATGTCATCCACGAATACCACTACAAAACTATCCAGGTAAGGGTGGAAGATATGATTCATCAAACCCATAAAAGTCACAGGGGCATTCGTCAAATCGAACGGCATGACCAGAAACTCTTAGTGACCATAACGAGTCCAAAAGGCGGTCTTCGCTATGTCCTCATCCCTGATCCTCAGCTGGCGATACCCTGACCTCAAGTCAATCTTCGAAAAGTAGCGCGATCCTCTCAGCTGATCAAACAGGTCATCAATCCTAGGCATAGGGTACTTGTTCTTGACCGTCACCTGATTCAGCTTCCTGTAATCTATACACAGTCTCAAAGACCCATCCTTCTTCTTCGCGAACAAAGCAGGTGCTCCCCACGGCGATGTACTCGGCCGTACAAACCCCTTGTCAAGCAACTCCTGCAACTGCACCTTGAGTTCTCACAACTTAGCGGGTGTAAAGCGATATGATGGCATAGAGTTAGGAGCTGCTACTGGAATAAGATCAAGAGAGAACTCCACATCTCGGCTCGGTGGTAACTCAAACAAATCATCAGGGAAAATATCTGGATAATCACAGACCACAGGGGTAGCTCCCCTCAAACCTCACCCAGCTCATCCAACCTAAGAGCAGAAAAGAGGAAACTCAAGTTCCCTCGAACCTGTGCAGCACCTGGCACAGACACTAAGCCCTCATCCTGATCACCCACAAAGTAGAAACAGTCACCCTCCGGTGTACATATCGACACCCTCCGTCGCTCACGATCTATAAAGGCACGGTAGGTAGTTAGTCAGTCCATTCCTAGGATGACATCAAATATAGTCATGTCTAGAATGATAAAATCAAACTCTAAACAATGACCAGCGACTCTTAGCTCACACGATTTGAAAACTATACTTAACACCACATTCTCACTGGTTAGGGTCTCTACTCTCAATGCACTACCCAACGGGTCCACCCTCAACCCCAATGCAAATGCAAAGGTAGAAGATATGAAAGAATGTGATGCTCCCGTGTCGATGAGGACACTGGCTCATAATCTAAAGACTAGAAGAGTACCTCTGATCATGGCTGGAGTAGCTGTAGCATCAGATGCAATTGGTGCTTTGGAAGCACTACGATCAGCAAGAACGTAAGCCCTGGCCTACGATGATCTGGTTGTCCACCATAACCCTGAGTCGTCGGCTGCCTCACAGACTGTGCTAAAGTACCTCTCTCTACAAACCTAGACGTCTGGGCCCTAGGTTGCTGAGGAGTCTGCCGTCTTTGCGCAGATGGAGTAGCTGGCACTTCTGTCACACTCGAAACATTCCCTTCCCGGGGACAGTATCTATGAATATGCCCGGACTGACCACACCCAAAGCAGATAGGTGGGTCTCTCGTCTATGACTAGATGGACGCTGAACTCTGTACCTGGCCCTTCTGCGGGCACTCAACTAAACGATGCCCCAGCTGTCCGCATCGATAACAAACCAGCCCTCTCTGCTCTAGCCTTCCTGCCGAGGCCACTAAAGGTGCAGGTGTGAAAGACTGCGGCTGATACGAACCGACAGAAAGAGAACTAGGTCCAGAAGACCTTAGGTGCTTTCTCCCGCGCCTCTGGAACTGTGCATCTCCACTGCCCTACTGACTCCCACTCTTTCTCACTCATCGGCTCTCTGCCAGCGAGTTCTCTACTCGAATAGCAGCTTTCACTAGCACAATGTACACATCCAAACCCAGAGCTGCAATCCTGTCCTTAATGGCAGGTCGAAGGCCCCTCTCAAACCTTCTAGTGCGCAACTCTTCTGTAGATACCATCTCAGCTGCGAACCGCGACAGATTCGCGAACTTGGCCTCATACTGGACCATAGAAAGGTTCCCCTGTACAAGGGAAAGGAACTTCTCTCAGTATGTATCTCTCGAAGATCTCAGAAAATACTTCTCTAAAAAGACTCTCGTGAAAGCAGCCCATGTATCATCCACCATAGTCTTGGAAAACTTTCACCACTCTCTAGCATCTTTCTGCAGTTGGAACGCCGCCAACCGTACACGCAAAGCATCCTTCTCGATATCCAGTGTATCGAAGATAGCTATGATCACTTCCAACCACTCAGTAGCAACCTTGGGATCTGGCTCCCCAGAAAATGTCAGAGGATCTAACCGCCGAAATTCCCTCATAGCCACAGAGGCTCTTGGCTCCGGAGCCCTTACTCCAGCCCTGGATGCCTCAGCCATAGCTCTCATAGTGGTAAGCATCTTCTGCATGACGTCAACACTGCCCACTTGTTCTTGTGGGGCAGGAACATCTCTCTCCTCTGGAACCTGATCATAAGCACGACCTTGGCCACGACCCCATCCCCGCGTTCCTCGCATGGACATAATTCTATATAAAGCAGATAACGAGATAAGCTTTCATATAACATGCTATTGCATAACATAAACACATAAGCAGGTTAACACATAACCACTTAAGGTGACGCAACACATCTAACATACCGAGGAGAATCAACAAGACAGAAGTGTCAATTTGGATAACCTATTCGGATTCCTTGCTAGAAAACACGTCGGCCAAATGCGTCTCTATCTTGGCTCCCAAATTTGTTAATCCAAACGCCCAAAGGCAAGACTAATCATCCCAAGACCAACCTCCATACTCAAAGAAACACCAACTATCATGCTTATCAAGCTATCAGCATGTTATAAAAACATTTAGGCACATGTAAGCAAGCATCAGCAATCAACCTCACCAGGTGATAAACCCTCTTCCCATGGCTCTTAGGTATTCGAATCCAGAGTTCTGATACTAAGTTGTCACGTCCCAAAACCTAGGGTCACGTGAAAATCTACCAAAATACCAGTTTTATGAAAATAGGTTTTCATACATTCAAATCTACCTGTTGAAATCAAATGAAAACCCAATATGCTTCTCTTATAAATAGTAAACAAACAGTTACAACATGCATACAGTATATCGCCTCATGGCGTACAAAACTTGCCTTTAGGAACAAACATACCAAAAAGAAAAACTACAAAAGTCTTTTGCCATCTGTCACCATGGGCACCACAAGATCTACTCAAGATCATTCTCCATATCATCATCTGAAAATGGTTTTGTACAGAAAATCCCACCCGTGAGCCGAAGCCCAATAGAAATAGACTATAAAGTTGTAAAGCAGGATGTGTAATCATATGGTGGGAACTAACTCGACCACAAGTAAAACCATGCATTATAACTAATGCAAACAACAGTTAAAAAATTTGCAATCAAACGTTGTTTTCCACTCGGATCACACACACCGAGAAAAGTAAACCGGTAAAACAGTAAGCTCCACTCGGGCCACACAGTCGAGGAGAAAGATAAAAACAATTTTCTCCACTCGGGCCACACATCCGAGGAGAAAAGATACAATAAAATCCTATATACTGACTCCGTCACAAGGGGACAAATGTAGCAACTATAGACTCCTGCCCCTTTACCCAATCCTTACACATCGTAGGACCGGTTAGGTAAATGAAAGTTCTACACGAAGCCATCATAACGTAAAAGCTTAGTTTACAGGTTTAACAACCCGAGGGAACAAAGCACCCAACCACCTATTTTACGGGGATTAACCCGAAGGACCAAGGTACCTACTCTGCGCACGTTTTCGAACTTCCACCGAGGGCAACTCGTGCAAATACCCGCTATTCCGGTACATCTAGAGAATCATTTATCAAAACCAAAACCTTTTCCACATTTATACATTAAACATGTATACATAGATCCATCCATCGACATAGAGATCAAACAAACCTACAGATCCATCCATTAACATGGAGATCAAACAAACATGTAAAAACATGAGTTTTCAAAGCTATACAACATATGTATAAGAAGATCTAATCCATTTACCATGGAGATCAATGCATGAAAATGCATGGTCTTCATCAAAACATTTTAAAAGTTGAGCCTCAACCTCACAGGTTAGCTCTAAACCTTCAAAAACATGATTTTCAAAGATGCACACTCAACAACCCCAGTTCAGTCGACTGGACCCACCCTCCAATCGACTTGAAAAACACACTGAAATCCATGCCAAAATGCCCAACAACACTATTCAGTCGATTGACCCCATGGGTTCAGTCGACCGAACCCTCAAACCATGATCCAGTCAACTGACCCCATGGGTTCAGTCGACCGAACTAGCCCATAAAATGTTTTTCACCTACGGTTTTGCCATTTTAAACCCAAGATGAAGCCTCAAAGCTTTCATCTCACACCCATGAACTCATACACGCTCAAGTCTATCACCAAAGGCTTCAAAAGAAACATCCAACACCGTTATCATCCAATCGAAACGATGAAAAAAGGTTTTCAAACCAAAAACCCACTTTTCCCAAACATGAAACACCTTTTCATGAATATAAAATGGAAAATATGCATAAGATTACATACGACACCTTCTAATAACTTTAAAGTCTAGAATCATACCTCGGTGAGTCAAGAACTCGACGCCTCGATCCGTGTGCAAAATCAAGTTTTGTCGAAATAAAATTCCATCCAGATGGATGCGTAGAGCACGATGTCTATAACAAGGATCGACTGCTGGTACGTCAAAAACTAAGCCCTGGGCCCCCGAGAAGTTAGAGAGAAGGCAGAAAAAAAATTAGAAAAAACTTATGAGTTAAGTTTTGAAAATATCTAACTCCAGATATGTATAGGCCTCCAAAATATCTTCTTTTTTTTTTAAATTTTTAAAATTTGGATCGTAACTCCCTACAACCCTCGAGACCAATCCAGCATGCTCAGATAAACCAAAATGTGCATCAAAACGCATAAAAGCATATTAAAACGAAAATGCCAAAACGCATTGAAAAACATCGAATATGCATATATATCAAAATGAAATGATACAGGGTCTCACATGATTGATTTCGTTTACTGCAACAATCTTTAGTCAACAAGTTGCCGCAGTTTTTGACTAGTAGTCAATTCTTCATTCAAACCTTCTACTGTATTCTCAAGTGCCAAGATCACAATAATAATGTGGATTACGTTATTCGTGTTCTTCAAAACTTTTATTAACTATACTTAGGTTTTCAAATACGTAGAAACCCTAGTCTTGAAACCAATTGACTGAATTATCAAACTAGGGTTTATAACTTCACTTTTATATGTTACAACAAGGATTTTTGGAATAAATAAGACGTAGACTCCTAATGTAATTATGAAATTCTATCTCAACCCAAAAGTATTCCACTGAAGAATTATAATTGCACTACAAGCCTTATTCTCAAAATCGAATAATTCGAGCTACTGTTATTAAATGCTTATTTATTCTCTTCCATATTAAGATTACAGATACCCACCGATTAAATTAAAATACTGACATTTTTATTTAATTGACTTCTTCAAAAAATCCTTAAAACCTTTCGCTTACCTTATTTGACATGCCTGATTTTAAAATCCACCTACAAGGTTTGGCACGGTCAAAACTTATAAATTTACTTAAGAGAATATCATCAATCCCAATCACTAGATTTTTAGGGTTGTATACTGAAAATCATGTTTGAATTTTTTGTATTATTTTTATTTATTAATAAAATTATTTTTTTATTTTAATGAGAATCTTTATGAGCAATGTATACATTTCATTATTTATTAAATGTCATGCATTGATATCTTTTATCCTACATAGTATTTAATCTGGTATGTAGAATTCGACTTGCACACGGAAAATCAGATTAAAGGTTCTTATGGAATAGAAGTTTTTGGTTCATAGTTGAGATGGAATTAGACAAACTATTGGTACGACTGTAGCGCAGATTTTTAGTAAACCTGTCTTGGTTACAGAGAATAGATAATAGTATGGTCAATTGTTTTGACTCGCTGTGCTAGTACACTTTGTGTGTATTAAACAGGATCTCGTTGGGGTAATTAATTTTATACTGACTATATAAATTAATTCATACCCCATGATTATTATGAGTACTTATACTTTTAATTCTGAAATAATTATTATTTGCATATATTTAATATACGTTGTTTTGATTCATTAAAGGGTACAATCTTGTATGGGTCAATAATTTCGGTGAGTTGGATAACAGTATTAAGTATATGGTGGATATTAATTATTGATGGAATCTACATCCCGAATGATCGAGATTGATGATGCCCCTTTAAGCAAGCTTATAAGTTTTGATCGAGCCAAACCCTATAAGTGGATTTTATAATCCGGCAATCAAATAAGTTAAACGGAAAGACTTAAGAAATTATCAAAGAAGCCAATTAAATATAATTGTCAATAATTTAATTTAATCGATAGGTATCTGTAACCTTAACATGGAGAGAATAATAAACATTTAATAACAGAAACTCGAATAATTAGTTTTGAGAATAGGGGTGGGAGTGCAATTATAATTCTTTAGTAAAATGAATTATAATTTATATTTTTATGAAATTGTTTCTAGGTTGAGGCAGAATTTCATAATTACATTGGAAATCCATATCTTATTTACTCCACAGGCCCCTACTGTAGCCTATTTATATGTTTTTATAACGCTGGCCCCCAAATTATTCATTCATATAATCTTTTAGCATTTCTACGTAACGTGAGAACTAGAACTAAAAGAGGTAGCCAGACATGGTTGGTAGCACGGAGGATCTAAGCCCACACTTTGTTCGTGCTTTTCAGCGGTTGGGAATATGGTAGAAGATCTTAACGGAAAAAAGATTATCAGTTGATTGTTGTGTTGATCTTTGGATTCAAGTTCAAGAATAGAAATGTGATCAAATCAGTGGGGTTGATTAGGTATAATCCCAATTCCGCCTTGTGGGTGTACCGAATTTCTGTTTTGGGGTTCGAGGTTCAAGTGTGTTCATCCCATACGGATTTCGTCTGAACGGTTTCCCCGCCCATTTGGACGATTTGGCGTTGCACAATTTTTTTGTTGTATGATCTTTGCCCCATGCCACATTTGATTCGATTCGTATGCACCATCTTAATTTCTTGAGATTCAGTTCCCTTCAGAGACGTAGATTTCGTCAAGAATTAATATCTACCATATAATTAATGTCATTATCTAACTCACCAAGATTATAAACCCGTAAAACATCGTACTCTTTAATTAATCAAAATAACGAGCATTACATGTACCTGTCTAATAATTATTTCAGGATTAAGAGTATAAGCACTTATACTAATTATGGGGTGTGAATTAATTTATATAGTCAGTATAAAATTAATTAGCCTAGCGTAGTCATGTTTAATACACACAATTTGTACTATCACAATGAGTTGAAATAATTGTCAAAATAACTATCGTTTCCTGTAATCAAAATAAATCTACTAAAATATTATGATGCAATTGTACCGATTATGTGTCCAACTTCATCTAAGACTATGAGTGAACCAAAAACTTATTTTCTACAAGAACCGATAATCTGATCTTCTGTGTATAAATCGAACTCTACATACTAGACTAAATACGCATACATTTGCTCATTAAAATTTTCAAAAAATGAAAAAATTAATTTTTTAATAAATAAAATTAAATACCAAAAATTAAAAACTAGTTTTTAGTATACAACCCTGACAATCTTTCACCTATACTCAAAACCATGCTATCATGCATCTAACTCCCATGCCCTTTACATGGCCGTCAAAATCTTAGCCGATACGCTTTTTATAAAAGTATCTACAAGGTTATCTACTGATGCAATTTTGGTTATAGCTACGTCACCTCTCTGTACGATCTCTCATATCATGTGATACTTACGCTCGATGTGCTTTCTTTTCTTGTGAGCTCTTTGTTTTTTTGAGTTGGTAATCGCTCCGCTATTATCACAATAAAGTATAATAACCGACTGCACTAAAAGTACCTTTGTTGGGGCAAACTGCTAAGATCCTAATATTTTGTTTATAATTTTAGTCAAAAATAATCCAAATGGACAATCGCCGAAATAGGCTCTAGATTAAAAAATTTTGATATCAAATTATCAAATAAAACCCGGTATAATTTTCAAAGTTAGTTTAGGATTATACCTATCGAAGACCGATTTGATTGATTTCGTTTACTGCCAAAACTTTTAGTCAACAAGATGCCGCATTTTTTGACTACAAGTCAAATTTCCCACACAAGCTTTCTGTTGTATTCCCGAATGCAAGAACACGATTGTAGTGTGGGATACATTTTTTGTGCTCTTCAAAACCCTTATTCATTTGACTTAGATTCTAAAAAACGTGAAAATCCTAGCCTTCAAGTCAACTTACTGAATTATAAATATATCGCTTACAGTAGAGAGCTGTAGAGTAAATAAGACGTGAGCTCTTAATGCAATTATAAAATCCTACCTCAACCCAAAAATAATTTTATAAAAACATAAATTATAAATCACTCCGCTAAAAAATTATAATTGCACTCTTAGCCTCATTCTCAAAATCGAAATATTTAAACTCCTGTTATTAAATGCTTATTTATTCTCTCTGTGTTAAAATTATAGATACCCGGCAATTAAATTAAATTACTGACAATTATATTTAATTGAATTCTTTAAAAAAATTCTTAAGACCTTCCGCTTAATTTATTTGACTGTCAAATTATAAAATTTACATGCAGGGTTTGACTCGGTTAAAACTTGGAAGCTTTCTTAAAGAGATGTCATCAATTCCGATTACGGAACATAGATTCTGTTAATAATTAATATCCATCATATAATTAACGTCGTTATCCAATTCACCGAGATTATAGATCCGTAAAAGATCGCACCCTCTAATGAATGAAAATAACGAACATTAAATATATATATCTAATAATTATTTTAGAATTAAAAAAATAAGCAGACATAATAATCATGTGGTGTAAATTAATTTATATAGTAAGTATAAAATTAATTACCCTAACTTAGTCATGTTCAATACACCCAAAGTGTGCTAACATAATGAGTCGAAATAATTGTCGAGACAATTACCATTTTCCATAATCAAGACAGATCTACTAACATATTAAGTTACAGTCGTACCAATAGCGTGCCTAATTTCATCTAAGATTGTAAACTTTAAACCTATATTCTACAAGAACCAATAATCTAGTCTTCTGTTTATAAATTGAACTCTACACACTAGATTAAATACTATGTAGAATAAAAGACACTTATAGTGAAATCAATAATGCAGGACAGTTTGATACTCTTCCAACTTATGGCTCGACCTTCTAAGGTAAACACATATTCCGATATAGACTTTTGAGAAATCTTATTTGATTAAAAATTTGAGTTTGTGGACCCCAAAGGTACTAGACTATCTGCCTGGTAGACTAACATGTAATTCCTAGTTCTTTTCAAGTACTTGATTATATATTTTAATGTTGTGCAATACTTCTACCCTAGATTAGACTTATATCTTCTAACCATGCCAACAGCAAAATAGATGTCGGGTCTAATGCAAAGCATAGCATACATGTGATTTTCTACTGTTGAACCATAAGAAACTGCATTCATCTTCTCTATCTCAATAGTTATCTTATGATACTGATCCTTGAATAGAGTGATTCCATGCCTGAAAGAAAAAAAACATTTCTTAAAATCATGTATGCTAAAATTAGTAAGGACTGTATCGACATACGTAGCTTGTGATAAGTCCAATATCATTTACTTTCAATCTCGCATAAGCTTAATCCCGAGAATGTGACTGGATTTTCCCAAGTCTTTCATATCCAACTGGCCAAATAACTATACCTTCACCGAAGATAACACCATCACATCATTTTTTATGAATAAAATATCATCCATGTAAAGCACTAGAGGCCCCACCACGCTTCCATCACGCTTTTTGTACACACATGACTCTTCAGGACTTTGATCAAAATCATAAGATTTAATAGCCTAATCAAACTAAGTATTCTGAGACCTAGATGTTTACTTATGTCCATAAATTAATCTCTTAATGTAACGACCTAAGAGGACTACTAGACCAATAACTTGAACAAAGAGTCTTATAATGCTGGCCAAAATACTTAAACCTAAGTTATTAGTAGTAAACCACAAATTTCATTATATACTAGACTTATTTTTTATCTTCCATTGATGTGGGATGGGCTATCATAATATCACCCACTCAAATACGTGATGCTCTCGTCGCGTGGCCCAAGTTCTTCTCCTAGTTGGGATGTGGATAGCATCCCATTAACATGCACAAGATATACTGTCTCGGGGCCTCTACCCCTCTCTAGAGCTTCTATTCCTCTATCCATACAGTAACAAAGCCTTAGATGGGACCAGGGTTAGCTCTTATATCATTTTTAACGGCCCAAGAGGATCACTGGCCCAATAACTTGAATAAAAAGCCTAGCAGCACTGCCCAAAATACTTAAGCCTAAGTAATTAGTAGTAGCCCACAAGTTTCATTACATACTAAACTTATTTTCAATCTGCCACTGATGCGGAATGGGTTATCACACTTAAGCTTGCACAGCATGTTCTCCTGGCCCTTTGCTATAAAATTATCTAATTGTATCATATAGATACACTCGTCAAAACTTCCGTTAAGAAAAGCTGTCTGGACGTTCATTTGTTAAATTTTATAATCAAAATGAGCAGCAATAGATAAGAGAATTCAGATAGATTTAGGCATGGCTACTAGGAAAAAATCACCTCACAATGGATTCCTTCTTTCTGATTATACCCTTTTGCAACAAGCCTAACTTTGAAGGTTTCTATCTTTTCGTCTACTCCTATCTTCTTCTTATAGATCTTCTTGCATCCGATGGGTTTTATTACTTCGACTATTTCTATAAGTTTTCAAATCTAATTAGAGTACATATACTCCATCTCAAAATTTATAATTTTTTGCTAAAGTTCTGCATCTTTATCTTGGAGTGATGCGTTATAGTTACAGAGTTTGATATCCAGTTCTACTAGGATACTGTCAAAAGACTCTCCTAAGAACATATACCGATCGAGTTAACGAACAACTCTCCCACTATGATGAGGCACGGCCTGCGTCTATGTACTAGCAGTGACAAATTGTGCTAATTCTGAACCATGTGCATCATCACCCACATGTTCCTCTGGTTGTGATACTAACTTGTTAATGATCGCACCCTAATCTGGTTCAAGATCTACACGTGTCCCAATAACCCTCCAGCTACGACAAAATAATGGGATATCGATGACACTTTCCCTTGTCGCTTCCCCTATACTACTTGTATTTTTTCTCAAATCCTGCATAATGTTTCTACTTTGGCGTTTGTGGTCCATTATGTACATCTTTTAAGAATCGGGCATTAGTACTAACAATGACCTTCTGATCTTTAGGATTATAAAATAAATCACCCTTTATTTCTCTGGGATACCCGACAAAGAAACATATTTCTATTCTCAATTCCAACTTATCGGTGTTCCCTTTAAGCACGTGTCCTAGACACCCTCAAATTTAAATATATCTTAGACTGGGTTTGCACCCGGTTTGCAATTCTATGGGAGTGGTAGGTACTAATTTAGAAGGTACCACATTTAGAATATAAGCCGTTGTCTCTAATGCAAATTTCCAAAATGAGTTGGATAACCCTAATAACTCATCATTGATCTTACCATTACTATAATAGTTATATTCATTCTTTCTGCTATACCATTCTGTTGTGGAGTGTACGGTACAGTCAACTGCGATGTAATTTATTTCACTGACAAATAGACCCTAAACTCTTTAAAAAAGTATTCGCCACCACGGTCAGACTATAATGTCTTGATACATTTACCAAGACGCTTCTCTACTTCCGACTTAAATTCTTTAAATTTTTTAAAGTATTCAGACTCACGGTACATCAAATAAATTTACACATACCTTGAGTAATTATCAATGAAAGTGACAAAATTCTCAAAGTCTCTCATAACCCAAATAGTCATAGGTCTACATACATCAGAATGAACTGGTTCTAACGGTTCTTTAGCTCTATAGCCTTTAATCGAAAACGGCCTCTTGGTCATTTTTTTTCTCGAAGCAGGATTCACAAACTAGAAGTGCATCCACTTCCAATGAATTCAAAAGTCCATCTTCAATTAGTCTATTTATCCTTTTCAAATTTATATGACCTAGGCATAAGTGCTAAAAATACGTTTGGTTCATTTAAAAAGGTTCTTTTCTCTTAAATGATAAATTAAAAATATTATTCAATTCATTTAGTTGTAGTGTACAAAGATAGGAGTTATAATATACAAATCATCCATCAATGTACTAGAACAAATAAAATATTTATTATTTTTAATAATCACGAATTTATTAAAATAAATAGAGTATTTATCCTTAATTAATCCAGAAATTGAAATTAAATTCCTTTTTAGGGAAGGTACATAAAGATAATCTTTTAAAATTAAAACTCTATCTCTACTAAAAACTGAGAGTGACATCTCATATTGCAACTGCTACCACCCATATATTATTGCCCATATGCATATAAATCTCCCTATTATTAAATTGTTTGGTTTCTTAGAACTCCTGTAATAAATTGTAGGCATGATTAGTGGCTTCCGTATCTACACATGAGGTACCGATAGATAACAATGCTAAACATGTTTCAACAACTAGTGAATAGAAATTACCGTGATTATTCTACTAGCCGAGATAGACTGTACATTACATTTTTCATTGCTATGTTTGGTTGCAGTAAAAATACTTGTCTTTTTCATTTTTCACACTAGCTTTAGGCCCATTGACTGCCTTTGTACCTGTGTCTCCTCATTTTTGAACCATTTTTTTCTTTCATTTTGACTTAGAGGAAGAACCTTTTTTAATAACAAAGATACATCCCAACTTCCTAAGAATACTCTCTGCTGCTTGAAGTTCTTTGAGTAGTTCTGCTAGGAAAAAACTGAGTTGCTCATTGTATAATTCAGGCAAAACTGTTTAAAGCTATCAGGTAGCAACTAAAACCTGGGTTTCCCTATTAATCTCATCTCTAATGATCTCTAGTTTATTCAGAAGACTAATCATCTTCAGAACATGATCCTTAACTGGGGTGCTTTCAGCCATATTTGTGTTCATTAGTATTTCATGGCCACCTGCCTAATTACACGATTTTGATCTCCAAATATCTATTTGATATTCATAATTATGTCATAAGTGCTGGTCATGGACTCGTGTTGATACTGTAATACATTTGACATAGATGCTAAAATGTAATAGCGAACCACCTATTTATCATTCTACCACTTTTGATAAGGCATGCTTCCTCATCGGTTGCCCCCTCATTAAGTTTTGGTGGGCATATATCTGAAAGCACTAACTTATAGTCCTCAACAGTTAAAACGATATCCAGATTTCTTTTTCAGTCAATATAATTTAGACTTGTTTGTTTGTTTTCTTTGAGTATAGTCACGAGAGGATTGAAAGTCATTTTATCCTAAGAATTACATAATTAAAAGCAATTAATTATAATGGACAAAAACTTTGAATTCATTTTAAAATTGGTTCCCTCTACCATTGTCAAAAAAATTCGCTAGCAGTCTGGTATACCATGAATAGCATGCCTCGATGAGAATGTCATCTACTATTCAGCATTTATCTAAACAGGTCAATTTTTATTAATTTTAATAACTAGACAACAGACCGTACCAAGTAAAATTAAATAACTGACGTAGTTTCAGTCCAATAAATTATAGCAATAACTTGATTGGAAATAATACTATTATTTATAACTAAATATAAACTATCAGTTAATTCTGAATCAATCGCTTCGTAATGAACCTTTTAGATGGACAAGTGATTCACGCTAACAAATATTTAAAATTATTCACAAAAGAGGTTCGTACCAGCGATACCATAATTAACACTGTTTGATGGAGCAGATGACACTTAAAACTGATACATAAAATTAATTATATCACCTACAAACTAGTGATAGAGACCGTAAAATTTATTTCTGAATAAATTTTCTCACCCACTTTGTTTACAAAATATTTGTTAGGGTTATAAAATTGTATTTAATTTTAATAAAATTATAATTATCGAAAAAAACAAGCGTTACAAAAGATTTTGATTTTAACCATCTTTACGTGTTATGTGTGCAACAAATAAAAAATTTTATGCTCTCTTTATTTTACAAAAAAATTTAATTTTAAATAAAGTTTTAAAATTTTTAATTTTGTTTTTATGTTTCACAATTTAAACAATTTTTGAAAAAATAATTTATTTAAAATAAACCTTTAATAAATACAAAATTCAAAAATTCAAAATTAATCGGCATATTTTTCAAGATACCAGATTTTTAAAATCTATTTTAAACGTGTTTTTGAGTAATAAAATAAAATTTTTAATTTTTTTTTAAAACAATGTTTTTAAAAATTTTTATTTTATTTTTTCGTTACAGAACAAATTGACCGGTGGAGATTTTCTTGGCTAGAGGCTTGTTCTTCGTAATTTAATTACCCAAGAGATAGGATCTATGACTATCTATAAAGATTCGTTAGATATGTGTTGTATATTTTGAGTTTATACATGTAAATATGAAAAATCTATGTTTTGGAAATCCTAAGTTTTGGTTTGGAGTTAAAGCATGTTAAATCTGGTAGTTTTGAATGATTTGTGGTATTTTGATCTTGATAATATCTTGTGGGAACCTTCAACTTATGTTTTGAAAAGTCAGGGTTTGGTGGCTGTCCAAAATCATGGCGATTTGGAGATTTTGGATTGTTGGACCCGAATGGTGAAATTGGTAAAATTTTTGATAAATTAGGACTTGTATTAATTTGTTGATAAGTTAATTTCTTGAATTTTGGAAATGAGTGTGAAGGGGGTGTGTGTGTGTGTGTGTTGAAAATTTGTAAATAAATTCTATGAATTGTTGGGTGTGTATAAAGCCATAAGATTCGAAAACTATTTGTACTTTACTATGTTGATTCAAATATAAGTATAATAAAAATATTTGAATTATTGATAATAGAAACCTTAATGGTGTTGGGTTTGGAAAGAGGAATCGAATTGACTGTTGGACTCGCGTTGGTTTAATTGTGAATGACTTAATTAAAATGCAGTGGGAATGGAATAAATAATTAAGTTTGGGCACGAGTTACTGTTCGGTGAAAGACCGAAAACTTGCGCAACATAAGGTAGGCCCTTCATCCTTCGGGTTATTTCCCATAAAAACGTACTCTTGAGCGACTCATCCATCGTTGTTTTCAAGAGAAACTGAAAATGTGTAGTCTCCGTGTCGGGCTATAGAATAGGTATTTATTCGTTGGACCTTGCGCGGCCCGATGGTGATAATTACGTCTAGGTCTATAGGTGACGTCCGACTTTGGTACTTAATTAAATCAATGAATGAAATCGGGTTGGTGAATCACATGATGTAAATGATGAATGAGAGCTTGAAAAACCTTGATAACAGTTTTATTGTGGAAAATTTCATAGTAACCACGTCGGGTTTGAAATGATGGGATTTATGAGCTAATTATTGCGTGTGTTGGTTTTGGAAAAAGAAAAGAAAACCGATTATATGAATGAGAATTTATTAGAAAAACAGAGTTGGTTTTGGGTTTGAACGTGTTTTGCATTCACATGATCATCCTCGCATATCATGCATATGTTCATATTTAGTATATTTTCTACGAGTCTCGGCTCATATTGTTTAAAACATTTCATGTGATAATGGAAAGAACATGGTTGATTGAGGAGCTTAGCCTCAAGACCGTGTTTGATCTTTTTAAATAGAATTACATACATCTATAAAGATTTTTTGAGAAATGTATATCTTGTAGATGTAATTAGTTTGAAACAATGATTCGATATTTTAGTTAGTTGAAAACCGTTTTGTAAGGCCTTAAGGGCCACACTTACTCATAAATTGTATGCATACGAGGTTATTAGATATTGTGTTGGGATTATCTTTTTTATGCAATATTCTATGTTTGGAATCATTGGGTTGTTGGCGTTTGGAGACGGGTGAAAATGTTCTATTTTGTATGTGGATTCCTTGGGAATGCTTGTTAGAAGGTGTAGTTGAAGTATGGGAGGTTGGTATTGGAAAACATGTTTTTAAAAAAAATGGTCTAGTGTTGGACCGATTGATCGGTTTATCGAACAGTCATACACTGCTCTCAATTGTTGCAACCTCTTGAAGACCGATCGAGCGGTCTACCTACTGGAGCACTTTTTCATCGCTTTTGGTTCACAAAATCTTTTCTTGTGGGGTTTGGCTCCTTCTGTAAAATGGTTTAGTAAATGAGAATTCACGGTGTTTTGTGCCATAAAACTCTTTTCATGAAAACTTCTGGTGCTTTTAGGGTTTGTCAGGGTTTGGTCTCGTGCTTCGGAGTTGAGGGCGTGACAAACGCGGTCATGTTCAATAAGCACAAAGTGTACTAGTACAATGAGTTTGAACAATTGTCAAAACAATTATCGTTCTATATAATCAAGATAGATCTACTAAAACATTGTGCTATAGTCATACCTATAATGTGTCCAATTCTATCTATGATTGTGAACTAAAAATTTATATTTTATAAGAACTAATAATTTGATCTTTTGTGTGTAAATTGAACTCTACACACTAAATTAAATATTATGTAAAATAAAAGACACGCATACAAATCATTAGAATAGAAAATGAAAATGCATACATTTGCTCATTAAGATTATCATAAAATAAAAAAATTAATTTTATTAATAAATAAAATTAAATACCAAAATTTTAAAACTGATTTTTAGTATACAACCTTGACAGTCACTTTGTCAAGGACCAACGAAGCTTGAACGTCTTTGCCAGTTAAGTTTGAATGAGACATCTGCTAACTATTTGTTGCACTCATTAATGTCTCTAAAATTATCCAGTATCGCTAGGCGTATTGTTTAAATAAAAGAAATAAAATAAAAATATTTACTCCACTAGTACAACAATTATATATTCCATTTCAAGAAAGAAATTATTTAATTTATTATTAAATATCAATTCATGGAGGAAATCAATCCTGTTAAATCCTCCGGGGAATGAAACTCTGCGATGCATAAATAAATATATTATTTTTTAATTATTTATTTATTTAATTTATTACTAAATATCAATTGAGAGAGGGAATCAACAATATTAAACTCTCCGGAGGATGAAACTCCGCGAGACTTTCATTTGCTCATTTCTTAGGGTGAGTAATGCATCAGCTTGCTTGGAATGCTTGCTAGTTGTGATGAATCTGGTCGTGAACAACTTAATGAACTATTTCAACAAACTAAGTTGATCGATACCTTATAAAACCTTTGTACGTAGGGTAATTTTACTTAGGTTGAATGAAGAAACTCGAGTTGTAATGCTTATTATGCACAAGTGATTTGAACTCCCATTATAGAGGTTGTATCTTAGACTGTGAAACTTTCTGGAAGTTTCCAACCATCTCTCTAGTAAACAAAGAGGAAGAGATCTACTCCAAGGTTCATTGTGCTACATCTTTGGCTGACCTCTCAATCACAAGCTAGGACCTCCTTTCTAATTACTCATTCAACCACTGATGCAAGTTCTCATAGTGGTTCTTTTAACCTCGTTGATTACTGTGCTACTTCATAAGAACTACATGGGTCTCCTTAGCTCCATAAATGGTGTTGCAGGACGTTTTTGTTTGATATCCATGTCAACACTTGTAGAAGATTCTTTGCTCTCGAAAAAAAATCTTTCTTCAATATTTGTTGGATGGGCTTGTTTGACCTTATACTTTTGTCTACAAACCAATGTAAATTGGCATTACTCTAATTGCCATTTTAGTTAAGCTAATCTTTCAACTCCAATAACTCAATTTTGATGTCTTTAAGTACTAGTTGCATTTGTCTAACTCTTTCTAGTACTCCTCTATTACTCAATTTAATAAGTAAGATTAACATAATTTTATCTTTAATATCATTAATTGATTCAAATTACTATTTTCATATAACTATTTTTAAGTTTTGATATTTACTTTTTAAACTTCAATTTATCCAAATTTGAATCCTGAATGCTTTCAAAGTACAAAGTCAATACATTTGAAATTGATTCAATTTTAAAATTTTAGTATTTATCATTAAACATATTTTATTGTCACGGTATCTATCCATATTTATACTATTATATAATAAGAAATTTTGGGTTGTTTGAGTTTTAAAATTCTACTCTAATCGTTTTAGAAATTTTAAAAAATTATATGAAAATATTATATGACACAAATTTTAATTGATCCAAATTACTACTTCAATCCTTTTAAATTTTAGAAATAATATAATTTACCCTTAATTGATTCAAATTATTATCATTTCAATTTAGGTTTGAAGAAAATTAATTAGCACAGTTTGATTGGCTCAAATTTTTATTTTTATTTTTAAAAATTATTTTAAAGTTCTCAAATTTAAATTGAAATAATGATAAGATTACAAAGAGATTGGTCCGGCTTCTTTTAAGATTTCAAATTAATACAATCTTTTATTCTTGTATTTGATAGATTATATTGTTATCTTGTCATATTATAACCTATAAATATTATTTTTTATCACCTAAAACAATTATAGAAGCCACGACTCCAAAAGCTAAGATGAGAACTACCTTTATTCTTGGTAATGCATAATATAGAAATTGATTGAAAAATATGAGCTTTTACGAGTTAATTATTAAAGAGAAATGTTCATTCTACGTTAATGTTAAAAGATCACATTTAAAAATTTTTAAAAATTTTACTTTTTATAAAAACGTGATAAAAAATACAAGTAAAATTTGTAATCTCACTTATCAAATAAAATGAAATTATATATATTTTCTATCTCATTTATATAAAAAATGTGATTATAAATTATTTTTTAATCTCACTTTTTACTTATAAGTGTGCTTAAAAATTAACTAAAACAAATTTACCTCTTCAATTCTCTCTCTTTCCCCGACATTTCCTCTCACCGCCATACCCTCACCAAGCCATAGCTAGCGCCTCGTTCTTTCCCTCACTTCCCAGCGTGGCTGTTCATCCATAGATGGACCCAAGGAGGGGTGGATGGGGGCGGCCGCCTCCTCGAGATTTTGAAAATTTTCATTATTATAGTAGTATTAATTCAAAATATTTCATGATTATGTAGGCTCGCCCTTCTAAATTTTTTTAATAACTTAATACATGCCCTTTTAAAAATTTATAAGAATAATTCGCCCCTCCTAAACTAAAATCCTGCGTCCGTCCCTGTGTTCATCACACCCAGTCCCAAACCTACATCTCTCTCTCAATCACTCAGGTCGTTCACTCTGCCATTAAATCGCATCACTCATCACAAGGGTTTTTGATTCCCACCACTACGGCCGGTCGTTTGCGCGGAGAGGGTTTTTGATTCACATGGGTTTCTGTATATTCTTTCAGTGTTTGTGTTCGCACTGGCATCGATGGTGCTGCAGAGCTCGATCACGTCGGCTTTTGGATGGGGAGTGGGAGGGGGAGGTCGGTGTGGGAGGGTTTGAAGTTTGGGAGTTCATTGAGGTTCATCTAAAAGATTCATTACGAAGCGATTAAAGATGTATATTTTTTGGATGCGGAGTGCATATTCTTTACATATGTTTTTCATTTTGGGTTTGAAATTGAGTTCTTTGCTTCTGATTTGAATGTGTTGGAGAACAATCTCATTCTTAAGATTGTTAGGAGAAATTCAACGCCACAATAAAATATACATGCTCGGTGATACAGAAAATATATATTTATTAATTTTCAACAATTACAATAAGACGAATTTACAGGAAACAAAATACATAAATTAACATAAACAGAATATGCAAACTGAGTCCTACAAACGCAGTTTTCTTAAGAATTATTCACCGCCTACTGAGGGTGTTGTAGGTTTTTCACCAACGTCACTCTCCCAGGATAAAACGGCTGACACGATCGTCGGAACACCACCAAGGATCGGCTATGAACGTACCCCATCTGTCTTTCTCTCTCTTACTCCCACAGCTTTGGAATCTGTCTGTATCTCTCCATTAGTTCTTACCTTGCTGCTGTATTTCTCTCTTTCTCTCTTTCTCTGGAATTCAATGACCAATTGAATTTACAAAATTCCAACAATCCCCCCCATGAATGAAATTGGCGGGGAGTACAAATCCATATTACAAAGCTGACTGCAAGAGAGATAGACAACTGAAAGTCCCTGCATAGGATAGGTAACGGTTAGTCTTGAACATTCCCTTGTGAGAACCTATCGAATTTACCGCAAATAAATGGACGGTACCGCCTTGAACTGTGTCGCCTTAGCAGTAAATCGAGATAACAGGCTTCACACAACGACTTCCACAATGAAGTTTTCGTTCTCATGGTTGTGTTCGTTTTGGCCATGAAACAAACTTCCTGTTTCTACAAGTATTTTCTCGAGAATTTTGCCTTGTCAAATTCTCAAAGAAGCGACCCCACTTCATACTCACATAGGTGACTTTTATCCAATGGTATT
>JAOTRH010391150.1:9907-28115 GCA_034768845.1 Heliamphora exappendiculata
GAAGTAATGTGCAGGGCGTTCCCTATAACCCTTTGAGGACCACCTAGAATGTGGTTCACTAAATGAAACTCGGATTCTATTGAATCCTTCTGACAATTGATTTTATTAGTGGCTAACAACATTGAAAACCAGCTACCTATCTTCTCAATATCAAACAAACAAAAGGAGAGAGCCTAAGGGACTATGTGAATCACTTTAATTAAGAGGCATTAGAGGTCGATGAAGTTGACAATAAGGTGGCATTATTCGCCTTCATGGTAAGGCTCTTAGCATCTCGTTTTTTTATTCTCACTATCAAAGACACCCCTGACTGACATGAACGTGGAGGACGCGGTAGACGCAAGGTGTTCAAAATCACTTGATGTACCGATTAGAGCTGAGAAGAGATTAAGAGAGACTGAGTAGAAGATGGCAAGGGATTACCTAGATTAGACGAGAAGTGAAGGACTAGATCTGCCTCCCAAAAGGCAGTCCGAAACCAAGTACCAGCGCTACACTACACTTAATTCACCCATCAAGCAAATTCTACTCTGCATCAGAAGAGACCCAAATTTGAAATGGCCAAGAAAATTGAAGACCTTGCCTCTCAAACGTTCCAAAAACAAGTATTATCAGTTCTATAGGGATCATGGTCATGACACAGAGGACTCCTATGATCTAAAAGATCATATTGAGAAACTGATTAGAGAAGTGAAACTAGATCGCTTCTTAGCAGATAAGTGCCCAACCAATGATTGGGAAGCTCAGCATCGTGAAAGGGGGCCGTAAAGACCGTAACCCTCAAAGGCATCACCAACCAAATATGGAGATTAGGACAATAGTTAGGGGATTCATTAGAGGAGGTTCCTCTGGGTCAGCTAGAAAAGCACATTTAAAGAGACTTCGTGAAGCCACAAGATGATTTCAAGACCACTTCCTATGGCCAAACACTCCTAATACAGATAAGTTTACCATTTCTTTTTTCTAAAGAGAATGGTTGTGACGTTTTGCAGCCCCACGATGACCCTCTTGTAATTAGATTGATGATCAATAATCATACGGTGAGAAGGGTCTAGGTTGATAATGGAAGCTGAGCGGATGTTTTATTTGCTAGTGCCTTTGATCAAATGAACATCGGACGAAATAAGCTCCAACCCATGTTATCCCCCTTGGTTGGATTCGTGGGAGACAAGGTCTACCCACTGGGATCAATTTAATTGCCAGCAGTAATGAGGGATGGTCAAGTGAAGACCTCCAAGCTACTAACATTCTTGGTCGTTGACAGTCCCTCGGCATACAACGTAATCTTGGGCAGAATTGAGCTTAATCAGTTTTACGTGATCACTTCTACGTATCACTTGCTAGTCAAATTTTGCGGGGAACAAGGAATTGGGTACACTCGAGGTGACCAAGTATCAGCTCGTGAGTGCTACATTACTTCGCTCAAAGAACATACTACTAATGAAACTTTAAACGTAGAAGAGATGGATGTTCGGGGTGAATAAGACTTATAAATGGGAGAGCTCGCAAAAGAATTGGAGGAAATCTGTATTGATGAATGAGACCAGACCAAAACAGTAAAAATAAGTGCTCAACTATAAGAGGATCTCAAAACGCTCTTCATGAAAACAAGGACGTGTTCGCATGGTTAAACCAGGATATGCCAGGTATCGACCGATCCATAATGGTACACCGCTTGAATGTATACCCACGGGTGAAGCCGGTCAGGTAAAAGCAAAGGATATTTGCGCAGCAAAGGAATGAGGCCATCAGTGAGGAGGTGGTCAAGTTAAAAAGAGAAGGTTTTATTAAAGAGGTTACATATTCAGAGTGGTTGGCCAATGCAGTGATGGTTAAGAAGGCGATTGGAAAGTGGAGAATGTGTATAAACTTCACAGATCTCAACAAAGTTTGTCCTAAAGATAGTTATCCTTTGCCTCGAATTGACCTGCTAGTAGATTTAACCTCTAGGCATGAGTTGCTCAGCTTCATGGATGCTTTTTCAGGATATAACCAGATCCTCATGCATGTTCCTAATCAGGAATAGACATCGTTTGTAACCTCTCGAGGCTTTTATTACTCAGGGTCATGCCCTTTGGGCTAAAAAACGCAGGGGCAGCGAACCAACGATTGGTAAACTCGATGTTTGAAAAGCAAATAGGGAGAAATGTGGAGGTGTATGTGGATGATATGCAGGTGAAGAGTAGAATAGTTGACCAGCATCTCGGTGACTTGACGGAGGTATTCCTTGTACTTAAGAGGTATGGAATGAAACTCAACCCGGCAAAATGCGCTTTTGGCATCTCTTCTAGTAAATGTTTGGGATTCATGGTTAGCTAGAGAGGGATAAAGGCCAATCTCGACAAAATCAAAGTAATCCTAGAGATGAAGGCTCCCACTAATGTAACAGAAATGCATAGGTAGGCCAGAAGAGTCACAGCGTTGAATAGATTTGTGTCTATGGTGACGGACAAGTGTTTACCGTTCTTTAGGACCTTAAGGAAAGCTTTTGTTTGGATAGATCAATGCGAAAAGGCATTCGCATAGCTGAATGAGTATTTGTCGAACCCCTAACTGCTATCTGACCCGATCCCCCACAAAGAGCTATACCTATATCTTGTTGTATCCACTACGGTAGTAAGCTCAGCCTTGATCAGGGCTAACGAGAACATTCAGAAACTAGTTTCCTACACCAGCTGTGCTTTCTAAGAGGTAAAAAGCAGATATCGAAAAATAGAGAAGTTAGCTTTTGCTCTAGTATTCTTAATGAGGAAGCTCCGACCATACTTCCAAGCTCATAAAATAATGGTGCTCACTAATCAACCGTTAAGAAAGATCCTACAGAGGCCTGAAGTTTTGGGAAGATTGATACAATGGTCGATTGAGATAATTCAGTTTGATCTAGAACATAAATCGTGAGTAGTAGTGAAATGACAGGTTGTTACAGATTTTGTGGCAGAGTTCACCAGGGAAGTCCTGCTACAAGATGATGGGCAACAGCCTAGAATCGAGGACGGTGCAGAAGAACAAACTCAGGGGATTCCAGAACAAATTACCAAGATGCTTGAGTAACCCTTTGACAAACACAAAACTTTGACGGTCAGCATTGATGGACCAGCACATAAATGCAGAGGAGGAGTCGGGATAGTTATTATCTCCCCTCATGAAGACCGAATTAAGCACACCGTCTGTTTTAATTTCAGAATAACAAATAATGAAGATGAGAATGAAGCTTTTCTCTGGGGCCTCAAGGCAGCAAAGGCATATGGAGCTCACCAAGTCTTAGTCAACATGGATTCCTAGCTCGTTGCAAACCAAACTAATGAAAGATGTGAGGTCAAATAAGAGCGATTTAAGAGATATAAGGGGTTGGCAGAAGGACTGCTTAACGAGTTCGAGAATGCGAAGCTCTAACAAATCTCGTAAGAGCACAACCATGAAGCGAAGCAATTAACTCAGTTAGCATCGTCGAAAATGTTGACACATGGAATGGAGCTTTGATAGAATTAGTGGAACACCCTAGTAAAATAGAGGAACGTGACCAGCACGAAGTGATGGAAATCCAATCAATACTCTGGGCCCACCCCATTACGAAGTAATTTGAGACATGGGAACTTCCAAAGGACAAGAAGAAGGCCAGGAAGTTAAAGTTTCGAGCAGCAAAATATGTAATTCTAGAAGGGACAATCTACATAAGAGGTTTTTCAGCTCCCTGTCAGCGTTGCGTATCAGAGCAGGAAGCTTTGTATGTGCTCAGAGAAGTGTACGAAGGGGTTAACAGGAACCATTCCGGAGCAAGGGCCCTAATGGGTAAAATAGTTCGAGCAAGTTACTACTGGCCCACTATGCTCCAAGACGCAAAATCTTTTGGGAAAAAGTGCGATAAGTGTTAGTGCTTTGCTAATATCACCAGACAACCACCCATTGAGTTAACAATTTTGACCAGCCCTTGGCCTTTTGCTTTGTGGGGACTAGACATTGTAGGGCCATTGCCCATAGCAAAGAGGCAGATGAAATTTTTTATGGTAGCAATTGATTATTTCACGAAATGGGCAGAGGTAGAGCTGTTAGCAAAAATCACGAAGGCCAACATAACCCAATTTGTGTGAAAGGTCATAGTGTGTCATTATGGAATTCCAAGGGTTCCGGTCACAAGTAATGGGAAGCAATTTGACAACTGAAAGTTCAAAAAATTCTGCGATGAACTCTAAATCTGACTACATTTTGGCTCCCCTACTCATCCCCACTCTAGTGGTCAGGTGGAGGTCACGAACCGATCACTACTAAAAATCATTAAAGCTAAGCTGGATAGCTCAAACGGTTAATGGCTTGAAGAGCTACCCAGCATATTGTGGGCATACCAAACTACAACGCGAACACCAACTGGGGAAACCCTGTACATGCTAACATATGGTCATGGGGTAGTAATTCCAGTTGAAATCAGTTTGACCAGCGCTCGGGTAGAGATCTTCAATGATGACACCAACGACCAGGAACTCAAAACGGATTTAGATTTGATTGAAGAAATAAGGGAAAGATGAGTTGTCAAAACAGCAGTTTATCAAGAGCAAATGCAAAGATACTAAAATTTGCATGTGAAAGAAAGGAAGTTTGGGCTAGGAGATTTAGTGCTGAAGATAGTAATCCTAGCTACTAAAAACCAATCTGATGGGAAATTGGGACCCAACTGGGAAGGACCTTACATCGTGAAGCTCTAGTGTGGAAGAGGCGCATACATGCTGCAAACTATGGAAGGAAAAGACTTGCCACACCCGTGGAATCCTGAACACCTCAGGTAGTATTATGCATGAAGCCATGCAATTTCAATAAGAATGTAACAAATATTTTGTTTTTATGAAAGAATGATAATATCCATGAGATAAAAATTGCTTATTGTGGAATAAAGATGTTTAAAATTCAATTGTCAACTATTTGTGTTGAAAGATGTTTCAGTACTGCACTTCAGCCTCCACTAACGAAGGGCCTGGACCAAAGGGTAAGAGGGTAAGGCAGATCACAAGATGATTAACCTCCATCAACGAAGGGCCTGAACTTAAGGGTCAAAGGGCATGGCAGATCAACAAGATGATCAGCCCCTACTAATGAAGGACCTAAACCTAAGGGTCAAAGGGAGAAGGGCATATCATAAAATGATTGATCTCCCAAGATGAACAACGGGTTAAGAAGCTATAAAATTCAAAGGGTAACGCTTATATCATTGGGCTAAAGAAGTGGCGAAGCCTCACACATTTCAACATATAAAGTAAAGTATTCATCCATCCAAAACGATAAAGATGTTCAAAAAACAATAACAACCACAACAATATGTTTCAAAAAGATTACAATCCCATCACCAAAAAATCAATGTATCACTCAAAAATAAAAAACAAAGCAGAGAAGTTATAAAATGCTAGGGCTTAGCTACTGTCCTCGATTGGATCTCCTTTCCGGTGTCCTCCTTCGTTGGAGAGGTGATTAGAGAAGCGTCGTCTTCGTCAAGTTTGATAATGAAGAAGTCTTGGTTAGGAAAGGCATTCTAGGCTTGCGTGCAGAACGCCTCGAAGCCATAATCCCACTACTCAGCCATAAGAACACTCACGTCTAGAGAGTTTATATGGTCAGCGATCCTGGCGGTGATGAGTTGCTCCATTTCTTATTTCTTCTTGAAAGATTCAATTGCCTCTGCCTTCTCCAGAGCAGCTGACATCTCCAGCGCGTGGTACTTCAACTCGAGCTCATTTAACTGCTTTTGTTGTACTCCCATCTCAGCAAGCACCTCATTCTTCTCCTGATCTAGTCCCTTCATCAACTTTTTCGCCTTTGACAAATCAACCTTCAATTGCTTATTCTCCCCCTTCAGGGACAGAAAACTCTAACCAGCTGAAAGAAGCTTTTTCTTAGAGTCTTGGAAAGAAGTGAAATATTTCTGTATTCTCAAAATAGCTTGTTGTCCCAACGCAATTGCTTAAGAAACAAAATAAAAAGGGGTGAGAAAGAAGAAAGAACAAGGGAAAAAATTCAATATATATATATATATATATATATATATATATATATATATGTACTTAAAATTATAAAACCTAAAGGTTGGGAAGGTGGTCATGCCTTGGCAGCTTCCTCGTGGAACCGATCTGCCATCGCTTTTACATGGAGAGCATGCATGGCATCCTGGTCGCAGACGGGAATGGAATTCTCAATCATCTTACAACTAGAGTCTCCTTCAATGAAAACAAAGGGCACAAAGGCCCCCAGGTTGGATTTCTAGTCAGTGGGTGTTGAAATGGCAAACTCCTTTCCCTTTGCTCGATCATCAAGGGGAATTCAATCCATCTCATCTGAGGTGGTCTACTGCTCAGATGCACCTTTGTCCTTACCACTTTTTGTGATTTTCTCCTTGGTAGAGCTCTTTAGGACAAACTCCTTGAACGTCGAAACATCAAGATCCCTAGGTAAGGGCTTTGTCTTCTGGGTAGATAACCTGGGCCTTTTGTGTTAGGGGAGGGGGGGAGAGGGGTGGGGCAGCCGAACTACTGATCCCCTGAGCAGATTGCTTCTCATTAAGCTCTTTTAGCTTTCTTTGAACCTCATTGTCTACTCGGCTCATGGTTCCTACACAGCAAGGATATCGAAGGATCATTAAAAGACAAAATACAAGAACAATTAGATTAGAATCTATAAAGAAAAACTGAGTAGATCACCTTTCCTTCTAAAAATATCCATGTCCTTTTCGTTGCGAAATAACGATAAAGCAGCAAAGGAAGGTTTCGGGCTGATGAGATACTCACTTAGACTATCGAGGGTGACTAGAGTAGACCAGCTCCTGTCCTCGTAAGACTAAGCAGACAAAATCCTTTCTTTCTCTTCCTATGAGATTTCAAGATTCCTTGCGCGACCCAGGGGCAAGTTCGTAGGAAGTTCAAAAGGAAGCTGACTAGAAAAGAAGGAAAATGACAATAAAACGAAAGAGAATGAGGGAAATTGAAAATTGGTTGAAGTACTGACCATCTTTGGGTGGCTCTACCTAAATTCTCTGGATCCGAGAGGTAGACTCAGAGACGTCCTCCCAAGGTTAAAAATCCCATCTATCGCCAGAGATGAAGAAATATCGACCTTTCCAACCTTTGTTCGTTGAGGGTAGCCCAATGATTAGACCATGCTTGTTGTGTGCCTAAAGACTCACGTACCGGGAGGGCAACTCTACGGGTTTGTAACACCACAAGAGTACTCAAAGGGACAGGCAGGAGTTCTCAATGATTAGACCGTAGGATCATACTCCCTATAAGAATTCTCTAGGCGTTGGGGACTAGCTAGCTAGGAGCAATTCCTAAGAATTAGAGAAGCTCCCTGGCCAGGGGTAAAAAGAAGGGAAGACTAGCCTAAAGGGCCCCCTCGAAAAAATAAGCCTCCCTAGGGAGATCAGAACAAGCTCTGCCCTCTGGTATGGGGGCTCTCGAGTTTACAAGGTTGAGAATTTGGAATTGGAGACAAATGCGACCTAGATCAATGGGCTCAATTGAAGATGGCATGACATTAGCGCTAAAAGGGATGTGGAAGCGCCCAACAGTGATGTGAGGGTGTTGTAAAAGTGCCTCTTGCTAGGCATGTTCGGATGCCCTAGCCTCTAATGTGGCTAGCTCTTCTTCCCCGAGAGGAGGAGAAGGAGAGGGCGAATGATGAGGTGCAAGTCGTCGACGGCGAGAGCATATCAGAACTAGCCTCTCATCTGAAGCTCCCATCGAAGAGCGCTTGTCCCTCAGAAAGAAGAAATGAATGCAGATCTGTGAAGGGACATAATTTAATGGTTATGGGCAGGGGATATTAGCGTAACAGGGAACTTGTGACCTAGGGAGATTTTTTGCCACATGGGTGGTGCTCGAAGTTGAAGAAGATTCACCAGTGTTCATGGGGTGGTTAAGGCAATTGTGTTTGCTCTTCAAGAAAGAGGATTGCACTTCCTCGTTTGAATCATTGGATAAGACTATGCGTTTTCCCTTGCCGGACATTGGGTTAAATGGCGGCGCCGACGGAATGATAAAAAATCACAAGGTAAACAATTTAAAGTTTTGAACCCTAATTTTGGGAAGTGACTCAAGCTTTGCAAAGGGTCTCAAAATTCAACTAAGGAATTTAAAAAAAAGGAGAGAGGAAAATTCAGTATGATTGAGAAGGAGGGAAGAGGAATTACTCGTTGGTTGAAGAAATAAGTAGATGGGTGATCGCCAGTGAACCTTTAGGGTTTTTTTCTTTCAGGAATGGCGCCTGGTTTGAGTAATGGGCATAATCGATAATTTGAAAGGACGGTAAAAGTGCCAAAAAATTTTGACGTCCACGATTATCCCAGGCGTAATATATTCAACGGTTTGATGAAAACGCATAACGGTGGCGGCAAAACTAGCAGGGAACTCTCCACGTGGCGTAAAAATGGAGTGGTCGTCCCTTGAGAATCATCATTGTGCCATTTTCCCTTCATTTGGAACCCCAAAAAGTTTTTCCCTCAGCGGTGCAAATTAAATACATGCACCATCAGACTGTAAGAGGCATAATCAATAATTGCAAAGAGCAGTTCACATGGGTCCTCGATCAAGTCTTTATTAATATTTTGGACCATGAACAAAAAGATCCAATCCAAAATAGGGGGCTACTAATAGGTATATGGGCAGCCACATCTCCTGAATAGGTATTAATGGGTGTAAGAGTAGCCACATCTCCTAAATAGGTATTAATGGAAACAGGTATTAATGGGTGTATGAGCGACAACGTCTCCTAAACAGGTATTAATAGGTATATGAGCAGTAATATCATCTGGGTATGTGTCATAGGGTCAAAATTTTAGACTCGAGAATTGCCTCGTAATGGCCCTAAATTCAGCAAAACTTAGTCACAGCAACGAAAAGATGCACACACACACAGAAAAAAATATAGACACTTGAATTTTTACAAGACAACCATCTCAACCCTTGTATTACCTCTAAGTAAGATTACAAAAAAAAATGCATTATCACTCACGCCACAAATATGTGTGCCAAAGCTGCCAGACCATGCCCATACATAAAGGCATGTGGTAGTTACTAACATTTGCTAGCATATACAAGCATATAGTGTAGTGGACATCCCCCACTACTTAGGCACGTGTACAGAAAGAGAAACCCACGCTGCTGACAGTTGTTATGCCAGAAACATCTTCAGCATATATTATGTAACCGCCAATAATCGCCCATGATACCACATACTCATGCCACTATATGTTGGCATGTTGGCCTTGACATGTCTTCAGAATATAAACGCTCATGACTGCCCATAATGTCTACAACATGGGGTAGCCATGCACAAACTTGGCCAACAATGCTAACTACCAGTCATGTGCAAGGCATGCCCCTAAGCGCCACGCCACTTGGTTAGTCAGCTGAAGTAGTGTCAGCTGCCCAACACATGCCAGTGCCAACTCTTGTTTGCCATCTGCCCACTGAGCCACCTGCTTTTATTGACCCACAAGCTATACGAGCTACCCGCATCTAAGCATCGAATTAATGCCTTCACGTACCAAGTAAATTCATCCTTCTTGTCTAAGGGTCGTGTGGCAAACTGACTGCCACTAAGCCACCTCGCATATTATGGCATGGCCACCTCATGCTACCATAGGTCGACAAGGGTGCAAGGTGCCACCACATGCCGCCCAAGACACCCGAATGTCAAGGTGCTAACAAAAGAAGCCAACGTCCTCGTCGATAGGGTCTGCAAATACTGTTGCACTTGATTTTCAAATTGCCACAGCATCACATCCTTCTCACTGCTAGCTTCAGAGTCTGGTAAGTCTTTTCACTTAACCAGATAGTAAGTTCACCGATTCTTCTTACTTTGGCCCTCCGTTTGGTGATCCAAAAAATTTTCTGAATCCCTCTCAAACTGCTTTCTAATCACTGGAAAAGCCCGCCGAGCTTGCTACCTTCCCATGTTCACCAAGTCTTCTTGAAAAGGTTTCAAGAAATTGACAGGAAAAGTAGGATGGACTTTCAACCTTTTAGGCAACTTCAATTTGTATGCAATATTCCCCACTTTCTTCACAATCACAAATGGACCATAGCGTTGAATAATTCCCTCGTTGACTTGCTGAACAAACCTTTGATACTCAGCATCGCTAGTAGGGCAACTCTCACCATAAAGTCTGCCTCAACTTGGAAAATTATAGCAACATAATCGTCAACTCCTTTGCGACTCAACGCATCAGCAACCTGATTGTGTCGACCAAACTTGTGCACCCACATAAAATCATATTCCTCAAGGAATTCTTGCCAACAAGCTTGCCTTGGGGACGACTTTTTCTATACCTTAAAGAAAGTATTAGCCACATTGTCTATCATAACTGTGAACTTAGTTCCTAGCAAATAAACCCGCCAAACTTGAAGGCAATGCACCACTGCTGTCATTTCCTTTTTATGGGCTGAATATTTCTTCTCGGCATCATTTAGCTTTCTGTTTTTAAATGCCACATGATGTCCCTCCTGCACCAGCACGCCTCCAATTGCTTTGTCAGAAGCATCTGTATGCACCTCAAAAGGCAACTCGAACACTGGCAACCGCAACACTGGCTTGCTTGCAACTACAGCCTTTAGCTTATCAAAAGCATCTTGGCAGTTTGCACTCCACTGCCATGGATGATCCTTCTTCAAAAGATCAGTAAGGGCAGAAGTCTTCTTCGAATAGCCCTCTATAAACTTTCAATAATAGTTAGCCAAACCAAGAAAAGATCTAAGTTCAGGGACCTTGGTGGGTGGCGACCAATCCAAAATAGCCTGCCCCTTTCGTTTATCCATCTTTACCAAGACATTGCTAACTATGTACCCTAAGAATTTTATCTCATGTTGAGTAAAGTCACACTTCTCCTTCTTTACATAGAGTCAATGTTCCCTAAGTCGAGAGATTACAAGTTTTAAATGGGTCAAGTGGTCTGCCAAAGACTCACTGTAAATGATAATATCTTCCAAATATAAAACCACAAACCAATCAATATAGTCATAAAAAAATATCATTCATTATGTTACAAAATATTACAGAAGCATTTGTAAGACCAAAAGGCATAACAAGAAATTCAAATGAAACATAACGTGTTACACAAGTGATCTTTGGCTCATCCCCTTCAGCAATTTTCACTTGCCAATATTCTGAACGCAAATCTAGCTTTGTGAAGTAAGTTGCTTTGCAGAGATGGTAGAACAGATCAGCAACCAAAGGAACATGGTACTTGTTTTTAATTGTCACCTTGTTCAAAGCTTAATAGACGGCGCACATCCGCAGGGTCTTGCTTCTTCTGAAACAGCACAGTGGCACCATAAGGGGCTTTCGATGGTTGCACCAAACCGACATCCAACAGCTTGGTCAACTACTTACGCAGTTCTGCCAACTCCATCAGAGACATTCTATATGGTGCTTTAGCAGGAGGTTTATCACTAGGAACCAACTCAATTATGTGATCTGTGGCACGTCAAGGTGGAAGAAACTTAGGCAACTCCGATGGCATCACATATGCAAAGTCTTACAGTAAGTCAGCAATTTCATTTGGCACTTTCATGGCAAGATCAGGCTTGAGCTCCACTCACGCTGCAAGATAGGTCTCAGCACCTTTCTTCAGCCCATTGTATACCTGAATAGCTAACAATGTCCCATTCTCCCTCATCGTGCTTTTTACTTCGCTTGTTCGGTTGCATCCCGACACAAAGCACAGTTGTTTGCCATCAGCAATAAATAACCCACTAAGATCATCAATCCCACCTTCGCAGCCACAAAGAAATCTATTATGACACCCTATTCTCCGGGCATGTCGAGACATATGTAACTACAAATAAGGGACATATTCTAGGCGAATGTTCATAAATACATAAGATAACTACTACATCATGAACGGTTCAGAGATTGTTCAAAAGACTTAATAAGTACAGTCATCCAAAAAGCATAACAAAAGTTACATTATGTCTATGGAAAAAAATTGAACAAAAAGATCAAAAGTAAATATTCTACGTCTTCAAACTGCATTGTTGGGATTAACCGGCTCTTGCCACTCCCCCTCTTCCGTAAAATCTTTTCCTTCCTCAATGAACGCGCCTTCCTCGAACTATTTTTCTTCTTCACCAGTGGCACGAATGTCATGACCTGGAGCCCAAAAGAAAATTTTCTAAACCGTCTAACAAACTCACTATAAGATATCCTACAATACATATCATATAATGCCCAATACAATTTTAAGAGAATAGAGATACATGCAAATTATCATTTCAACATGATGAGCACATATAAGAACAGAAGTGTAAGTGCGTAATGCAAATGAATGCAATGCAAATGCCCAACCTAGGATACTTCCAGAACAGTATCATAAATTCCACGCCAGGAGTTTCAAGGTAGACTTGATGGCTCTTAATCACCGAATCCATCCTTGCCTCGTTGCGAATAGTAAATTTCATTCCCGAGCTATATGCTATAGTTGTTTTATTCAATGGTAACGGTGTGGGGACCGAGTTTTATCCAAATTTACCCATCCTTATTCCAGGTCGACCAGTCACGCCTTAAGAACAAGGATACTCATTAGGTGTCAACTCAAAGTCTAAATTAAAGCTAGTAACGAACCCATGGTGCCTAAACCTCCTTTTTATAATAAAAATCTCTAATTTCATTTCCAAACATGGTAACCAGGGACGCCCTAGACTCACAACCACTGAACAATGATTCCCAACCCAATTTGAAATGTACGAAAGACTTTGATAATCCAAGATGTAAGGTAGGAATGCCAATGAATGTGCAATATGCCTCTTGTGTACAACTAATTATTGCAGGGTGTATAAACATGACATAGCGCATGGTACAACTTGCTAAAGCATTACGCACAAGCATGCGAAGCATAACCATAATTCATGTGGTATAAAATTGAACCATCAGCATTAGTTCATTTCATCAAGTATCATTTTTAAATACCAATTACTCACAAAGTTCATATAAGGTTCACAAACTTAAGTCTCATAAATAGCACACCATTCGAACACTTAGCCAATTTTAGGTACAAGTTTAATTGCTAGTTTAAAGTTACAACAGCGTTTTGAAGTACTTAGACATTTATTTAATTTCTAAAATTTTAATATCAATTAGATAAAAATATTTCTTGTAACTTTTATATTTATCACCAAGATCAGTTTCTAAGGTAAAAAAAGTCATTTATTTTATTTTAGTAAAAATCCTTCAGCATTTTACAGAGAAAAATATAAAAATTGGGTCTCGGTTGGCCACAGTTTTGGGGCATCAATTCAGGGACTTTTGGTCTGATTGTTGGTGAGGTTTTAGTTTAAGGTATCCCCTACAAGTTTCATATTTTGAGTTAACACAAGTTATTTAGAAAACATTTGAGAATTTGGCCAATTTATAAAAAGGGTTATGCCAGCCTAAAAAGGGTTTGCAGAATGTGTTTTTGACAGAGAGTGCTCAAAACTTTTGGGGTATCATCCGAGGGTATTTTGGGCTGATTTGTTCTAAGTATTTAGTTTAATATGTTAGCTACACTTTTCATGTTTATCACTTTTGAATTTGGCTTCTAAAAAGGTGGGTTTTGATTCTCACAAAAATGTCTGACAGAGAGTTCTATCAGTCACTGAACCTTAACAGTGACTTTGGGAAGGATTTTGACCTTTCAAGACTTCATATTTTTGGCTCAATTTTGGTGGACCGAAAGATAAATGTGTTCTTTACAAGTTTAATGTTTTGACCTAAACTCGGTTCTCACTCTAACTTAGGATTTCTTGGTCTGCAACTCAGAGTAGTCAAGATCTGACACTCTTAGAAAAAATGAGATATCTAGAGTTCTACCCAACGAAATAACTTCAAACTATTTTTTTATGAACGATAACTCAAAAGGATAAATCTGGACATAAAAATAACTTCAAGACCATTTTTCTACATTTAGTTATGAGGATTTAAAGTTGGTGGTAGAAAGTGAGTAAGTCCAGAAAAATTAGTCTACTTAGGGTTTTGGTTGCCTAGCTTATGTTGTGTACATTTATGACATATTTTCTTTGCTTGCATGTAATAAGCTCACATAAACCAAAATTTCAGAACATGTTTAGGCCATAAAACTCAAAAATAAATATATGCAAGTATATGCAAAGCACAATCTTACACAAATAGCTTATGTTCTACTTCTATGACGCCTTTTTAACTTATTCTTTGTTTTATTTTCTTAGGGTTTGATATAGAGATTGATTGAGGGATATCTTATGGGAGAATATCAAAGGGTTTGAAAGAGTTGTTTATCTCTTTTTATGCTTAGAAACTTACAGGAGAACAGGATTTAGCTTTAAAGATCCTTGCTAGATCCTTTCCTCCTTCTTTCTTCCTTCTCTCCTTCTTCTCTCTTAGAGCACTTAAAAATTTTTTAGAACCTCTCTTTCACCTCTCTCATCCAAATGTATAAAGGGTAGAAGTGCGTTTGGCATGTTTCTTTTATACAAAATTTTTAATGGAGACTTAATCATGGTGTGTAAGGTTTATTTTAAATTTTCTTGAATTTCATTTGGTCCATGAGAGGTGGGACTTTATTGAGATATGAAAAATCAGATTTGGGGAAGGGGGAATTCGGCCAGGCCTGTTTGGGAGACTAAAAAGCTAATTTTGCAATTAATTTGAGTTTTAAATGGTATTTTCATACATTTTTGTGAATGTAAATGTATAAAATATTAATTTTATGTATCATTTTGACATCTAAACCTACCAAAACCTATTAAATTAGTCTTCCCATGATTTATCATAATTTCAATAGCAATCAATTAAATAAGTATAGGTTTTTAAGTTAAATAAAGTTAGTTTGACTAGAATTAACTTTTTAACTTATTTATTGCGTAAAGACTTTAAATAATTATTTATTCGCTTTTGTTGAGCTATGTTATTATATTAGTATGTATATTACTTATATAAAAAGTATGGAATCAAAATAATGCTTAATTTATATAGTTTTTTCTCATTTTTAAGCTGAAAATGGCAAAAAGTAGCTTTTTGAGCACAATTTCCTAGGTGGCCAGCCATGCAAGGGTATTTTGGTTATTTTTTTTGTTATTTTATATTTTATTAATTAATTGTATATAAATATCTGATTCTGGGTGCCCATGTATCAAATTTTAAATTTTTAGAATTTTTTACTGTACTATGGGCAAAATGGTCATTTTACCATATTTATGAGAAATTTCTATTTTTAATTTAATATTTTATGTTATTTACTTAATTTAAGCTGTTCTAAGACTTTTCTGAGTATTTTCCCTTTTTAGGGTTTCTAGTTCAATTTAGGATTTCGGGTTGAGCTAGGGTTTTTTTTTTCATGTAGCGACCTAAGTTCTCGATATCTAACCGTCGCTAATACTAGGGTTTGAGCTAGATCGCTCTATGGGTAGTTACAATCCGGGATATTACAATTAGGGTTCAGACCGGGTTGTCACAGTCTAAATTGTTATTACTTGGGCTCAGATCAGAGTGTTACAATCTACCCCCCTTAAATAATTTCGTCCTCGAAATTTCATGTGAAAGGTTATGGATTATTACTTGTATCTTTTTTCTTTGAAGTGGTGTCCTCATTTACTTGAGTCGTTCTTTATTGAGGATATGAATAAGGTTAGGCTATTTTGATTATCTCTTTGATCTATTTTTCTTCTGTCTAGTTAACGTCTTAGACCGATAACTACACGATTCTCAAAGGTCACATTGCTTATCCATGGCACTGGAGTTGTCTGACTAGAGCTAGCCTAAAAGCTTTTGTCCTTCAAGCGATTCTTTTCTCGGGATAATGCAACAAGTCTAACAAACATATATTTTAGAGTTTGCAAATTCGGGCGTACCTCCAATTACCAACGAATACTCAATTTTCTATTGTGAAGGCAAGTATTTTGTCCATTAGTTCTCTTGTTGGTAGAGTTGTATCATCCTTCCTGAACTGCTCGTTCCCTTTTTACGAATATTATAGTCTCTTCCCCTTGACAGCTAGCATTCAAACTTCTTATATCCAAACTTATTATGATTAAAGCAGATCGTTGAGTTAGTCTCTTGTGAATTGCGAACACTCCCATCATTACTCTCTGGTTGGTCGGGTTGCACCATCTTTTTCATACCATTCGTTCCTTGTTGCAACAATTTTATTTGATCCTTGTAACTCTATTATGGTTGACGGTGGTTGTAGTTTAGTCTTCCTCGTAATGAGCACTCAAATCTTTTATGTCAGAGCCTATGGCATTGATAACAGAGTTTTAATTTTGGTGTCCTTTTTCCTAGTTTTTCTCGTTGGTCATCTTGAGGGTAAGGTTCCGAGCATGTGATCTTCTTATTGTTCCGTAGTGGTTTTCCTTAATTGTCTTCTCCAATTCTCATCGGGCATTGCATCGTCTTATGTTCTAGCTGGTTGCACCTATAACAAGCTCTTACTATTGGTTGTTGTTGCTTTGTGGCCTTAATTGCCAACGAGAAGACACAAAGGGGAGAGCTTCTCTCTGGAGAGCTCTCCCCAAGGCTCCCATGGTAACTCTGATTCATGCTTTGTTGGCGCCTGATGATATTCATAGTAAAGTGATGTCGAGATAACTCTCCTTTAGGGTTTCATGGTGAATACGGTGTACGAATCTCAGATGGGCGACTTTTCAAGAAGGTATCTGTGTTTGAATTAAGATATGTTTTCACGAGCTCATATCTATTTTATGTTGAGTCATTCATGTGGTTTGGCTTTATTGTGGAGAATACCGAGTGTATATGGAATTTTTGGTCACGAATATACATATTTGTGTGTTTTAGATCTGAATTTTGTTTGGTTTGGATCTCATTTCAATGGGATTCCTGCAAAAGCGCTTCAGTCCAAGGGAAAGGATGAAGTAGAGTTCTATCGCTGGTTGCCATTTTGCGCTTCTTAGCTTAGAAACCATTTTAGGTTTTATGAAAAAACGTGGGTTGAGGTTGGATCTCCACGGTGAATCACGTTTTTTGCTGAAGATTGAATATGGGTTTAGGTAACACAAATCCGATTTATCTACAACAGGTTTCGAAGTTAGTTAATAGGTCCTGCCGTTAGATCAAGCACTATATGGGTTTTTAATCATTTTGATTTCGGATGTAGTTGCGGCACTGATTTTGAGCTGGTTATTTCCCTAATTTCTCTAAAGTTTGGTTCCCAAAATCAATATGTGTGGCTCATGTTAGTGTGGCTTTATTGTTAGGCGTCGAATTTTGTCGGGGCTTCCTCCTTAGATGAAGACCAACTAATATATGCCGTACCTTTATACGCAAGTGATTTTTCTGGTTGTTCCTACAGTTCTAATCTCGAAGTTCCCTATTTGGATTTGGTTTAGCATGGAATTGAGCTCATGAAGGTTCCCTCTAGTTCGGTTTTGGAAGAAGATGAAGTGTGTTACACATTCCTGCCGCGCGTGGCATATTGGGCAGAGTTAGTAAGCTTGGGCAGTGTGTTTGCAGCAGTCTGGTTTCTTGAGTTACTAGCGGTTTTTTGTTAAACCATGGCTGGTAACTTTTTGAATGAAGTCTTCCAAGGGTTTGCAGTTGGGACCCACGATTTTTGGTGGGATGTGCATGCCAATTTCTACTAGGTTTCACTTTTTTGGTGGATGGGCTGACATTGCCGCAAAATAATCTTGAATTCGAACCAAAATGCTGGAGCTTGGACCGAATGGTGCACCGGTTTGTTCTCTATGAAACTAGTGGACAGTGGGACCCAATTGGTATGATATTGTGGGTTTGGCGGGAATGCTTTTCCAGATTTGCTGTGGCTATGTTTTGTTCACTTGTGGCATGTGGTGGTGGGTCCCATGTGGGTAAGATGTCATCCTCCACAAAATTCTATTGCCTTTTTTCAAGCTTTTGAGAAGTGTGTGGCGGGACCCACTTCCCACGGGTCATTAAGAATGGATGGCTTGGTGGGCCAAGGGAGATAAAATGCAAAAATGGTTATAGCTTGGTGATTGTCACTAGGCTTTGTTTTGATTCTCATTTGTTCTTATCAGATCTTTATATTGTTTAGGAAGCGTTTGATTTCTCACAAGCTAGGATGCGAAGATGGGCTCGATGGTTTTCTGAGCGAAGGTTCTCCTGCGTAGAGAACCAGTTTCTTTGACTTCTTTAGCCTATGGGGTTTTGATGCTTTCTGTGATAGTTTGGGGATCAATTTGACTTCTGAGGTGTTTTGGGGGCCGGTCATTTATTTGGCCATGGG